>CAJVPV010001160.1:0-17000 GCA_910591835.1 Acaulospora morrowiae
TACCTTTTTGAGTACGCACCGTTTTAGGAAGGATAACCGCCGCTAGAAGGACATAGCCCGGGGTATCAAGAAGGAAATGAGTGCCGGGAAAGAAAAGAAGAGAAGTTAATTAGTACTGTCTGGCTAAATCAATCATACACGCCTTAACTTACCTTTAGTAACGCGAACTTTGGACCAGTGAAGCAACTGACTCGCCGTTTTCCAGACCAACAATGTATAGTGCAAGTATTTTTGTTCTATATTATAGTTAATTCTTATTATAAAGAATAAAAAAAATAAAAAAATATTTTAAAATATTTTAAAGTTTTTTTGATTATTATTTTAGATTTTTTCAAAATTTATAATTATTCTTTTTAATACAATTTTCAATTTTTTTATAACTAATAATTTTGCTTTTATTAATAAAAATTCCAATTGTTTTTTTTTAAATTTTTGTAAAAAAAATATTTGATAATATTGTTAAATATAATATTTCTAACAGTACTATTTAGGTAACAAGTTGATATTAATTTAATACTTGGTTTGGAACTCTAATTATATATAATTACTTTTAAATAGAAAATTTTAAATAAATTGTTTGTTTTTTTTAAAGATTTGCTAATATTTTTTTTGTTGTTTTAATTTTAATATTATATTGAAAAAATATCATTTCTAATATTTAAAATTAGATTATTTATTTTTTTTTAAATAAAAATAATATATATACAATCGAAATCATATGTCATTGCTCAACTCCTTAAAAATTCAAATTTAATCCAATTGTTTTAAAAATATTAGAACAAATAGTTTAATACAATTCCAGATCCTCTAATTTTTTGAAGGTTTTTGTAATTGCCAAAACAAAATTTAGATAAGAGTCAAATTTTTGAGATTTTTTTTTAATAGATTTTTTTAACTTGAAAATTATTAAAAAATAATTCATATATTAATAATTTACTTAACCAAAAATTCTTAAAAAATCATATGTTAAAATTTGGGTCTTTATATATTATTGACAAAAAATTTGACATATTTTAATAAGACAGTTGTTAAAAAATTAATTTTCAAATTTTAAATTTGCCAATGACTTTTCAAATACAGTTTTTATCAATTTTATTATATAATAAAATTGATAAAAATTATATCTCTTATTATTAAAAAGTTTTTATAAAGGTTTTTTACAATTTAAATTGTTTAATCTAAGTATGTTTTGAATTATATTTCTATTAAATAATAAATAATTAATTAATTATGTCTCTTTTGAAGAAACATAATTAATTTGTAAAATTTTATATACTAAATAATTTAAGAATCTATTCTTAGCTATATAAGCCAAAGATATAAAGTAATAAGGAGTTTGAATAAAATTTAGTTAATATATTATTACCTACTTTCAAATTAGAAATTAAGATTAAATAGTTTAAAACTAGTGATAGGATTTCTACATTCTTAAATTTCTATTAGTTTATAGACCCATCCTTAAGATATAAGTTAATATATTCTATTAACAAAATAGGCTACAATTAGTTTATATTTTTTAAATTAATGTTGAATGATTAAATTATTATTGATAAAATAATTATGATTTTTAGTTGAAAGAATTTTGTTAGATAATTTAAGTAAATATTCAAAATCAATCTAATTATTTTATCCATTTGCAAATAAAATTATAATAAATCAAACCGAAAAATTTAGAAAAAGTAAAAATAAAAAGAAAAAAAAAGAAATAGAAGAGGAATATAACAAATAATTTGATTAAATCTTATATATTTATATATTTTAAAATGTATTTAATCATTTCCAATACTCTTATTCCATAAATTTACCAAGAATTCATAATATATTATATAAGAAAAATTCATGACTGCTTTTATTGTAGCTCAAGATGACAGTAATATATAAATTATACTTGAATTCTAAAAAAACATAAATGCATTTGTGTTTATCGATTATTTTTTCTATTCAAGTTTTAAATTTATTTTTGATTTTGAATGCCAGTAGTTATTTTACTTTACAAGTGAGTCACGGCCTTTAGAGCCGTAATTAAAAATCGCGAACTCTATTTCTTAAATAATTACAAACATAACCGTTTTGCTTCTTTTTTTTACACGATCGCATGAATCATGCGATCACACGATGTGGGTTAAATGTTCGGGTATCGTTAAAATGTTTTTTTGAAGAATCAATCTCATTTTTTGCACCCGATCTGAAAATCCAAATAAGTTATTGTTTCCATGTATGATCCCTTCGTCAATGTTAAAGTTATTGGAATATGGGCATAATTGCCAGTTCTCTAAAACAAATTTCCATATTATTTCATACAACAGGTATCCTACGTCCTTTGAGTGAACGTATGGTAGCAAGCGTCCAATGTAATCTAATGGTTGTGGAACGTAATGTGCCTTCAAACAAATAGAACAACAATTTTAACAGGTGACACCAATGTAGATCGATATTGCCCAACCAAATAATTACCTTTCGCATCGCTTCGACTAAACGCATCACCGCATCAAGCTCGACAGAATATTTTTTCGAATTTTGTTCGCGCATCCTATACCAAAAAGAAATATTTGTGGCAAGAAGGGAGCGAGCCAATATATCATGAAGGTCTCCAAATATTCTATAGTCTAGAGATAAGGGAAGAATTATTTTACATTCAGTTGAGATCGAGACAAAGGCACGACATACCATTTGCTAGAAAATCCAAAAGTAGCCAAAGTTCCGGGTAATCATTGAATCTTGATTGCAGAAAACGATCCCTATTCGAAAGCAGATGTTAGCAAGCTGACCCTCGATTGACCGTTGGTACACAAAGGGATACACTTACCTGCTGTACGAAATCGATTTTGGCACTATTATGTGCTCTGTCACCGATGTAGGGGGTTCTAGTGTGGTTAATTTTTGTATAAGGAGTCGCGCAAGCATATCGGTTTTTTTCGAATCATATGATAGTAAGTCTGGTGTTTAAGTTAAGAAATGTAAGAACATAAGTTTCTGCATGCATATAATACCGAAATGATGAACCCTTGTATTAGCTACCTTTGTTCATACAAAGTATCCTAAAAAGTCGACCGTTGGACCATGCATTATAAATCGAACGAGAATCTAATTCTGAATTGCTGCTAACATCGGTTTAATTTGGAGGTCGAAGTTAGATGTTGAATTTAAAAGAAAACTATAAAACAAAATAAAATCTTCTTACCCGGAATCTGAATTCCTAAGGTAAATCAGAAATTTTTTTTTCCGTAGAGCTGAGCTAACAATTCGTCCCCCAAGATTTTTTGCTTCCTTTTGATTAAAGTTAATGGAATGCCACGTTGATGAGTACGACTTGTCATTTCTACTAATCGCATTATACTTAAACTTTTGCATTTGACGTTTGGACATTAATTCTAGGTTCGTTGAGACCTTTTCTGATGATCTCAGAGCGAAAGGCCAATTTCGAACCTTTTCAGCATTAAACATTAATTTTCGTAACATTAAATTAGGTAAATATGGAAAGGTTTCCGGATATTTTGAAAACGTAAAAACTAAAGATGTTCAGGTATGTTGAGTTTCCAATCATTAATATTCTTTGGCATGAAGAAAAGTGAGAACAGAAATAAACAGTTACCAAGATTTTCCATGATGGATAGTGCTATGTTCCACTCAAAGTCCTCGTTGCTTGTACTCGACAACTGTGATTTTCTCGTCATCATAGCAAACCATATGTCCACCAACGAATCACAGCACTCCAAGATATTACGTATTGAATTATTTGTTAACGCACAGGAAGAAGAGATCAGTAATAATAATAGCAGCCATCTGGAGTTTGATAACTCAGTTTGATCATCGTTTGAATTTATGATGTGATAAAAAGTGCGTAGGAGACTATGATATGAATTTCCTATTGCATTTAATATACATTTGCTCATGCTTTTATGTGTTAAAAATGAGCCATTAATCAAATCCCACAATGTGATATTTGAGACATCCGATTCGGTTACAACAAAATAAACCAGAGTCCTATAAATGTTCGTATATTGGGGGTAGTAAATCGAAGATGACGCATGTACACCCTCTTCGTGCACCAATACCATTCCTATGAGGCTTTCAATAGAAAGCCTGAAAATATTATATTAGTTTTATACGCGAATAAATACCCTCTAGACGTAAAGCGACCAAATATTTCACCTGAACACATCTTTCCAATATAATTCAAATGTAGCAACCAACTCGTGTACGTAAATCATTCTCTCTGCTATGATCTGATCGTCTGGCGGCATTACCTGAAAGAGCGTCAGCAACAATTCTTGAATCAATTTTTTAGCAACACTTTTAGATGTTAATCCGATGCATTTAAGTATTGTCAGCCAGAACGCTTCACTCTTTGATCCCAGTCGACTATACAGCATCGATAGCGTTTGTTTAAGATTATAGTCCGAATTTCGTGTGATATAAATTACTCCTAGTTGTAAATGTAAAATTTGATAGTTTCTCAAATTTGTTGACTGTCCAATGTCTTGATCCAAAAAATTTCTTACTATCACTTCCTTCAAGTGCGATTGCGACACGTCATTTGAGTTCGTATTCACGATGCACTCGTCGAGCTGTTTGATGATAAAAAAAATAATATTTTGTTTTAATAATTTCTATCACAGAATTAAATAAAATTCCAGAACCTACCGCGACTGCCATCTGCTGGATCAAAGTCGCACATTCTGTGCGTACAACTTCACCTAAATAGGTAACTGTGATTGAATCAACGCCCTTTCCGTTTATTACATATTCCTCGTTTGTCAGACCATCCAACATGATACATATAGGAAATACATGGGGAATAACGCTATCTGTATTGGCAAACAGCCAAGTCTGTAACCAGCCGAGAAACGATTCACAGATCGACGTTACGGTGCTACGGAAGATGGATATCAAAAATTAACCAATTGTTGATGATAACACATAATTTGTGTTCGTTAGGATCATACCCAGACGGAGATATGCACAAGGAAAACCTTGTGACATACTCGAAATAACATAACATTTGAATGTTTGGAACCGTGAGACGATTCCAAATCAATTCTTCCTGACCTGAATGTTATAGTTCAATATAAAATCAAATACGTATGTATGGTCATAAGATCATGTGATATAATCAACATGCGTCTGGATGTACTTACCGTCGACTATTTCCGGATGCAGGACAATCATATTAATCAAATGCGAGATGATAAGCCTTTCGCCTAATAAAGAGTATGAGATTAATAATCGCATTCGAATCACGTGACCATGTTCATCCAATAATATCAAGAATTTTTCAACCAAGATGTTCGGGTATGATATCATAAACTCTTTGTGTGTAGTTATACGCAATGTTTAGGTAAGCGTCCAATAGACCAATCATGCATTGCTGATATGCTACAAGATCGATATCTATAAGGAAGTCGAAAATCGTAAAAGGAACGCTAGTCGAAAAAAGGTAGGATATGTGTAAATCATGTTGATCGGGTATTAAAACAAACAATAAAAAGGCCGATACACACTTTGATTCGCTTAACTTCCAAATGGTAAATTCCATGAATAGCTGACACCTAAAGTTGGTCGAGCCGTTATAATCCAGAGTCCAGTAAAGTAGCCATAAAGAATTGGTCTTTGCAAGGCTCTAAGTAATAGACGCAAATTGCACATTCACATTAGCGAAAGAAAAAGCAAAAATGTGATTAAAAAAGCTCTTACATCGAATAAATCCCGGCAACGGGTTCTGTTAATTCTCGAAGTTTTTGTGTGGGAACTGAGGAATATCATGAAAATTTTTTGTTAACGTAACAAATAACAAAAAAACCGTTTGCAAATATTTAATACAACACTAATGGGAATATATTTACTATGTAAAAAAAGTTTTAAAAGTTTATTCGAAAAATATATGCTCACCCATTGGTCAGATTTTCTGCGAATGACAAATAGTCAAATAGAATGTCCGCAAGTAGTTTTAACAACGGTGATTCCTTGTAACGTATGCTAAGTGTTTTCAGGAGTTCGTTTGGATGTAAATCAACTGGAAACCGTGGTTGGTCTGTTTTATGAAAAGTTTTGCGTCAATATGAAAAGATGTGCATTATATAAGTAACACCACGTGATCTCATTCCTCAATGAATGATCGCTGATACGGTCTGAATTCGTTAATGCCTTATAGGTTTCGGTCTAACTCGGGTCGGAATAATTTAACGATTCACGAAAATTCATGAAACCGACACGCATTAAATAGTAGTTTTTCAGGTGAAGCGCAAAAGAAAAATGTAGATTACATGGTAGTGAAAGATTACGATGTGAAAACTATTATAATTACCTGTTTGGAGCTGAACAATATAACTTTCCATCGCACTCAATAACCACTGAAATGAATGTAAATAAATGATAAACAAGTGTGGATTATTGCATCGTCCAAACTTGAGTGCATACCCGAAGATCTTACATTAAAGACATCGTCTTGTTCACGTGAAGTGTGGCGCAGCCGTTCCAGCTCCCGTAAGCAGCCATCATATTTTTTCCGATCTTGAATCATATCTTCACCATATCCGTTCAGAAAAGAACGCAAAGTGACCGGATCCCCGGCATAACAGGAAGATATCGTTTTGCCCAGCACTTCAAAATCTTGTGCCAGATTTTGAGTATATACCCCATTCAATTGAACATACGTCGTCGTGTCCATGACGAATGTGTTCAGGAGAAAGTTGAAAAAAAAAGTGCACCACCGTAAATCTGCACTATTTATAATGTTTTGAAACCGTGGGCATCACGTGTAACAGTAACACAGGATCTCATTTGTTTTAACCTTCTCACGTGAACTCTTAGTGCAAAAATACAAATTTGGGTTCTTTACAATAGAACGCTTTCGTGTAACCCCGTATTTGACTGTATATTTCGATGTATTCAGAATAAGTATAGTCTCATTTGAATAATTTAAACATTAAAAACATGACATAATATTTCTTAATATCAATCGTAAATCGTTATTAATTTGTTGTACATCATTTAAATCCAAAATGTATTTTTTTGATAAAAAAATCAACAACAATAATAATTGTTAAAACAATTAATAAAAATATTCAAATGATAATATTTTGATTTTAACAATGTATTTTGTTATTACTTTAATTTATAATATTTAACAAATTTTTAGTTTATAACAAGTTTACAATATATAAAAACATAAATTTAAATTAATAAAATACAATTTTTAATTTATCTAATAATTATTATTTCAAGCATTTTTAATAATAATGAAAATATCAAAAAGTGTTTTGATCTTGTAATTATTTTTTTTTAATTAAGACATTATTTTTATTTTAATATTTCTAATATTGTTAATTTAATATTTGTTTATTTATAAAAAAAAATAAATTATTTTTTGTTAATTATTTTATTACTTATTTATATATTCACAATAATATTAATAAAAACCTTAATTAAATTTACAAAATATTAATAAAGTTAATCTTTGATTCTTATTGATATAATTAAAAAAGAATAGGAATTTTTTTTTCTTATTTTTTAAAATTTTATATAAACAAGAGTTATTAGAATAAAAAATATTTTACTAAAATAAAAATATAATATCTATAATATAAAATAAGATTTTTGAATTACATATATTTTATTTATGTTGGATAAAAAAATCTTATTTTATATTAATTATATTTAGCAAGTTGTCATTACTAGCAAATTATTAATTATATTTCAAAAATTTTCAACACTGCAATTATGATATAAATTGATTATTGACATTACGCGAGTCACATGTCTATTCTTTTACATTATATAGAAATATACTGTATAAAAATAAAACTTAAAAAATTAATAAAATTAAATAAGTTATCTAATTTAATTAGTATTGTTATCAAAAAGTACTATTTATTAAGTTTTAAATCTTTATAATTTTCAAATTTCTTTTATATAGAAAATTTTTTTCCTTATATTATCTAGCTTTATGAATATATTGCATAACTTAAAAAATTTTTATATTATATTTTAATATAGGCGATATTATATATATATATATTACTTTTTTTTATCTATATTTAATCATCTGGAACATTTTTACTCGTGCGTTTCCATTTCTTTGGATATCATCGATAACCAAGATGATGCTCGGGAAAAGGTAATCTCGCTCGATCCAGGTGTTCGCACGTTTATGACCCTGATGGTCAATTAATCGAGTGGGGTAACGTTGATCTTAATAAAATATTTAAATTATCTAAGAAATATGACAAATTACAGAGTGACAAAGATCTTGCTTTGGGAAGAACAAACAAGAGAAAAAGATTTTCTAATTTAATCGAAGAGTGACATCATCGGCTGGTCATTGATTATGTCAGAATCACGAGATCATTCTACCCAAGTTCAAGTCTTCGAGAATGGTTTTGAAAAACAAACGAAAGATTCGGTCAAAGACTGCTTGTGCGATGCTAACTTGGTCGCATTTCAGGTTTCGGATGTTCTTACATCATAAGTCGAGTGAGTTCAGAGGTTGCAAGGTCATTGAATGCACATAAAAGACGTGTGGGAATTGTGGATTCATAAACAAGATCTCGGTGGATCTAAAACGGTTAATTGCGATCCGTGCGAGGTGGAGATGGATCGGGACGCGAATGGTACCAGAAATATCTTGCTCAAATATTTAATGGGGGTCAGGTTTTGACCTGGCTTTGAGACTTGAACCTATATGGGATATGATATGCATAATAAAGACTAACTTTATTTATTCATATTGGATTCAAATTCAAGGGTACATCAACAAACGTACGTTCTATGGATATATTATAAATTCCTCGAGCATATTAAAGATCTGAAGGACAACCTTCGATTGCACAACAAGAAATCAATATATACAAGTAATAATAGATATTATTATATACATAATACCAAAGCTTGAGAAAAGCGGATTTATAAGAAGCTGCCAAGTACAAAGATCACGTTGACCGTCACATTCATTAATCATAGAATTTTTATATTTGGTATCAACTGAACCGTGTACACCGCCAATATTGGTACAACCTTCATGAAGGTTTGAGGAAACTTTTAAAATTAGGCTTATCTTCAAATGAGACCTTAATGAAATATTAAATTAAGAATAATGAGACCATTCGTCATATCAACCTTCTTCTTAGTCTTGTTTACTTTGTTAGTAAATGCAGCATATTATTCTCCACAAGGACGGGGTGATATACTCGCTGCGTTTGTATCTGACAGAATCTATTATTATTGTGGATACGCTGGTCGCGCACTTGACAATTTTTTTTATATTGGCTTGACAGAACCATTTTGATGTTTCGAGCTTGCCATATCAATTTCGGGGTCTAACGGGGAGGGGCCAGTGCTGTCGTCCATGAAAATACAATTCATGTTTTTAGTGGTTATGACCCGTAAGAATTTATTCATAAAAAATAATTGATATTTGACTGTATGGAATTCTTTAATTCTGAGATTTAAAATAAAATAAGAATGGTAATACGAACGAACTGCTCGCAATCGAAAAACCTTCAACGAATCCTTCCGTTCAGACGGTTCAAAACACAAATTCTAGTATGTGTTCATTCGCAAGAAAATGGTAATTAGTTCTACGAATACGGATATGTACTGTATATTTGGAGAGGGACCGCGTCCATAAAGTACGCTTAATCTTACTCGTAAAACAATTATTGCTATGCTTGCAAATAATAACTTATGATATTCGATCTTGATCAAAGTTCGGATAACACTCAAAGCAATGTACGTGTATAATATTGTAAATAATATCTGGACATCCTATACAGTGTCAAATCAACCAACTGGTCGTCAGCTTCATACGTCAACTCTGTTTCCCGATGGGTGGATTGGTAGTTATTACATTTCAGATATACTGTAGCAAATTTATACATGTTAAACTTATTACTTTTTACGTATAATAATTAAATAATAGCTTTATTAGACAGTCACAAAGATTGGAACAATTTCTGCTCGATCCAAAACATAGTCATATTTGAAGGATCTTCTCAATACGAAAGTTTTACTTACTACTACCTAGCACCTCGAGCTATACATGGAGAACTGTTTCTTCGGCTGAAAATCGGCCAGCCAATTCGCCAGATTCGCATACAGCTATACTATATAATAATTACCTTTTTCAAGGACCACAGATTTATTACGTTGTGTTCACGTTCACTTAAGCGAACTTAGATATCTCATCGACCAACTGACGAGCAGAATAAGCATTCTTGACATCTCAAATGATCAATGCAGATGGATTGAATCATGCAGCCCGTCTACTGTACCTCCACGAAAAAAATAGCAACTCCAACAAACCGACCAAAAACAAAATCTCGTAAGAGACTGTTTTCGGAAGAATTGCGGCATTGCTAGTTGTGGTAACCGGCGTACTTGGGTATCTTTTTATAAACGATGAAAAGAAAGGGCCGTGAGTGGAGGTCTACATGATGAGAGGGAGAGGCACATGAGCGAAGTACGCTAGCTGAATAATATACTGTAATACATTTTATAGAAACCACATTTATGCCTTCTTTGCCTACTGATTCTCGGTAAACATTTAAGTCTAAAATCTCATGAAGTGTAAAGGTATTAAATATTCTATTAAAGCAGTTCTTAATATAACTTATTATTAAAACCTTTATAAACATCGGATTTATTTTATTTTTTAAGATTTTAGGTCGATTGTTTTTCTTTTTTCGTGATTAAGTATAAATAATAAAGATGATTTTTTAACATTATGGCAATTAATAATTAATAATTAATATTAATATTATTGTTATTGTTATTTGATTTTTTAACTTCAATTTAACTATTTATAAATAATTTTACATATGCACTAAATATACTATATAATATTTAGTTCAAATTTGACAACGCGCCGAATAATGTGAATAATCCAAATATGGATATTACGTGTTAACGTCGCATCTAATAGGATCGACAGACTTATAATTGTAAAAATCTGATTTAAGAAGTGGAAAACTTTTAACGCTAGTGTTATGGTAATAACATCCGTAGGGCTTCATTAATTAATCGTTTATGGATTTACTAAATTTTTTTTAATTGGAATTAGTCGAATAAGGATGAACTCGCGAAATATTTTCCTACATCATTTGGAAAAAAATTCAAACCTCCTACAGTGGTAGAAGATTCTGTCGAGGATGAGGATGAAGAACTAGATCCTTTACGATCCATGCTACCCACCTCATTTGGTTCGCAAAAAAAGAAGAACGTCTTTACAGATGCATTTTCCAAAACAAAAAGAAAAGACGATGAGGTTCATGCTTACTTTTATTATTATCTCAACATAAGTCTAGAAAAAAAAAAAAAATCCGTCTGCTCGAAGTTGTCATTGATTCCCCACGCATCTTACCTAACTGTTCAGCTCTTATTATGTTGTATCTAGAAAGGGACAATAAGTTCGATTACACCTGAACAACAAAAGTCAAAGGCCAAGCGTGTAAAAAGCGAAAGGGAGGAACATTCGCGGTCTGTACAGGATGATGATGATGACGATGAGGATGACGATGACGACGATGACGATAATGATGATGATGATGATAATAGTAATGAGGAAGGGACCAAATTCGATACTTTACCAATATCTCACGAAATAAAATTAAACGATCATTACAGGGTATTGATTTTGCCGCTTAAAGTAGCTTGCATTTATTAATGGTGACCGATTTAATAATCTCGCACTTTTTATAATCTGTTTTCAAGAGTATAACTGCACTGGCCCTTGATCCAGCTGGTGCACGTCTTATTACTGGAGGTTCCGATTATGATGTAAAATTTTGGGATTTTGCGGGGATGGATTCTTCTTTACGCCCATTTCGAACTATAAAACCATGTGGAGACCACCAGGTGAGTTGCCACAGGATAAAATACTTAGTTCTGTTAGGAATTGAAATTGAAATAAAATATAACTTCTGTTTAAAATAGATCCATCACCTTGAGTATAGTATAAGCGGGGATCAATTTTTAATTATTTCTGGTTCCGCACAGGCAAAAATTTATGATCGTGATGGATTCGAGATGTAAGAACCTTATTTTATGTTAATTATTGAAGGACCTGAAGCGTTTAGTTAATTGTATTTTATGTGTCTCAGCGAGGAATACATCAAGGGTGATCCGTATATAAGAGACATGAGGAACACAAGGTAATGAATGCTTACATCATATGCTATAAACGTTGTTTTACTGTAAACTTCCATTAATTCCTTTCCTTTCCTTTCCTTTCACAGCGGTCACGTAGCATCATTAAAATGTGGAGGTTGGCACTCTAATGATAAGCGGACATTTATCACAGGTTCCGCGGACAGTACCATAAGGTTTGTCTTAATGTAAAGCGAAAAGTTTCCGTAAATTTTCCTTGTTTATTAAAATTTTTTCAGAATATGGGATGTGGAAAATAAACGCAAGCAAAAATATGTTCTTGTGCATAAATCTAAAGAACGTGGCGGACGAAGTGCTGTAACTGCAGCATGCTACAGTCCAGATTCCAAATTCATTGCTGGTGGTTAGTACTAAATTTGTACCATATCTTTTTTATTACTTTTTGTTAATAACCTATTATCGTTAATTGAACATTAGCGGCACAAGATGGAAATTTATTTTTATGGGGATCAAATGGCCCTTACGTCCGTCCTTCGCATGTGAGTTTATTGTTTTTTAACAATAGAAAATATATATTGTAAATATAACATCCTTTATTACAGGTAGTAGAAAAAGCTCATCAACCATATAGTGAAACTTCATCCATAGTTTTTTCTAAGAATAATTGGACAATGGTCACAAGAGGTGGTGACGATTCTGTTAAAGGTTGGTCCGTGTTAATGTTAAAAGAATCATAAATATTAGGATATTAAAATCGAATCTTTTTATTTGTAGTTTGGGATATACGGAATTTTAAATCTCCAGTAGCCCAGGCTAAAGATTTGATAACCTTTAACCCCGAGACCAATGTAATATTTAGTCCCGATGAGAAAATGATTATTACAGGTATTATGGAATATTCGGAATGGTTAGAGTTTCATATTATTCTTATAATTTACATATTTTTTTTATAGGAACGGCCGTTAAAAAAGGCGAGGGTTATGGAAAATTAGTGATGATGGATCGTGAATCGTTGGAGATTGTTCGAACAATGAGTAAGTTAGTAAGTTCTAGTTTATTGCTTTTTAATTGAATGTTTTAATTTATATTTTTTTAAACGATTACAGGCATCACACAATCAAGTGTTATTCGTGTGCTATGGCATTCCCGTATAAATCAGGTATGTCTTATTGCCGGTGAAGTGTTGTCTTACGAAATGTATCCTTTATTTAATTTCTTCCTTATTTAACGAAGGTTATAACCGGAAGCGCAGATGGATCCGTCCATGTATTCTATGATCCAAATGTTAGTGTACGAGGTGCCAAACTTTGTGTCATAAGAGAACCTAAGAAACGTGCTATCGATGATTATGAAATAGATCGTCCGATTATTGCTCCACATTCACTATCATTATTCAGAGATGATAGGCCGAAGTCAACAAAGAGGAAGAGAGAAAAATTACGTAAAGACCCTGTTGCCTCACGCCGTCCTGATTTACCTGTTAGTGGACCTGGAAAGGGAGGTAAAATTGGTAGTAGCTTGACGCAACATATTATGAAAGAGTTAATTAAAGATACTACCAGAGGTATGTTTTTTAAAGAAGATTATCGTTGGAGATTATATGAAAATATTATTGTGTTTGTTTATTAATCACATATTCTGTAGATGAGGACCCGAGAATGGCTCTATTGAAGTTTGCGAAGGTTTCTGAGGGTAAGTGTGCGCTTGTGGTTATTTTAATTATTAACATTGGATTAAAATATTCATTGATTTTCTATTTTAGACGATCCACAATGGATCGGATCTGGTAAGAAAAACAGACGTTTTTATCTACCCAAATGCAAATACTTGAGTTTATTTCTCATGCAAATATTATTTAATGTTGTAGCATATAAGAATACGCAACCAAAACCAATATTGGCTGATACCACGGGTGAAGAGGAAGAGGAACAAGCCCAGTGATGTCTCTAGTTTTATCTGTTTGTCGACATTTAATAATTTTCTGTTTGAAATAAAGTGTTAATGTTTATTTAATGCCTTCATCGACAAGATGTTTAAGAATTATATAAACTTAAATATTAAAGAAATTTGTATTTAAAATTAAAAGTTAAATCATTGCAGTTATTTAAAAACTTTTTCAAAAATATGTATAATTAAATATTGAGTATATTTGATTTCAAAATAATATTAATGTAAAAATTTTATTTTTATATTTATATATGCTTATTTATTTATTATAAATCATATAAAGTATTAATATATAATTAATGATTTTTTGGAAGAGGTGAAAGGTACATATGCACTTGGTTTTTATTATGTAATTTATATTCAATACAATTATATATTTTAATCTATTTAAATTAATTACTTCAATAACTTATAAACATTACTAATATATTAAATTATATTTAAGAGTAAGTTTTATATATAATAAAAATTTATAGATCCTTGACACAATTGATATAATTATTTAATACAATTAATTGAATTATTATCAAAACATATAAATTATAAAGTTATAATATAATTGTTTTTAAAAATTTTGAAAATTGAGTTAACAGCAAAATAATTTATACTTCATATATATATATTATTTGGATTTTTAAGAAATAAAAATTATATCATTAGTTTTAAATTATTTATCTTAATCTAGATTTTGGTTTGACTATACTATTATAAAAAAATCTAATATATAATATTTTTTAAATATTATAATAGAGTTACTAAATAATATATGTAAATAATAAGTAATTATATTTAATTCTGAATTATATTATTAATTAAAATTTTTTCACAGTAATATAAATATATATATAATTAAAATATTTTGATATTTTAAATATCTTTTAATTGAAATATAACAAATTTTTTACTTTTACTGTATTATATACTATTTATAAAATTTTATAAAATTTTATTAACTTTAGATATATTTTATCATACTTTATTATAATTTATCATAATTTATTATTTTTACTTATATTTTTTATATAATATAATATTTTATTTTCAAGAATTTTCAATCTATTTATATAGTTTTTAATAACATGGCAAATTTAAAATATTATAGCTTGAAAATTAAATTAATAAACTTTTTTTATAATTCTAAGTAACTATTTTTAGAATTAGAGAAATTAATTACAGTCAAACCTCTTTATAACGATATTTTTTATAATAATTTCTGATTATAACAATATAATTTTGTTTACCTGTTTATTATAATATATAGTAAAAGTCAATTTTTATACTGATAAACTGGTTATAATGATACAAATGATCTGATCCAGGCATATCGATATAAAAAGATTTGACTGTATTTATATAATAATTATATTAAAAATAATTTATAATTAATCAAAATATTATAAAAAGATTATATATTTTTTTAATTATAAAAAAAAAACAACTAAAATCATAACAATAAAATATATTTTCTTATAATATTTTTATAATTTTTTTTAATAAAATTATTATTATTTTATATTATTCTTTTATATTTTTTTGCTTTTTTTTGAAATTCAATTTGGTATATTGTTATCTTTTGATTTCAATATTAAAATAAAGTTATAAATTTTAATTGAAACAATAATATTTTTAATTGTTTATATTAATTTATTTAATATTGTTTGAAACAAAACACATTAAATAAATAAATTATTAAGGATTAAAACTATTTTTTATTAATAATTTTCAAGCTATCAGATAAAAAACTAAAAGTTTTAACATCAGAAAATTTTTTGAGTGAAGATTTTCAAAGATTTTTAAACATAGATCTCTAGAGAATCTTCATCATTATTAAAAGACTTCAAAGCAAAAATTTATATATTAATTTCTGAAGATTTTCAATATATTTTAATAATAATAAATTATATTTATATTTATATATTATAATTAAATAATATTCAATTTAAAATATTTAATTAACTTATGACCTACCCAGTCATAGTCCAGTGGGCTAAGGCAGGGTAGGGCTAACCTATGAACTACTGTTCAACCCCAGCTAGGGGCAATTCACATATCCTAAATAGAACTTTGTGTCACTGCTCCTGTAACTCGTGATAGAGAGCAATTTGGGTTGTTCTGGTAATCAAGGAGCCTTATGGGTAGACTACACCCCATAGGTCAAAAGATAGATGATCTAATTGATAAAACTTTCTGATTAAGTATTGCCTGGGAAATATCTCCAAAAGAGGAAAGAAGTTTCATGGGATCTTTTCAGTAATGGAAGGAAAGGTACAGATGGCTAAAACCATTAGTCGCACAACTATCAGTAAGAGTTTCACATGTCCGTTGGTAGCCAGGATCTGGTCAGGATTGTAGGAGGTCGCTTGTATCACGGGATGTTCTATCCTAAAAGATACACTTGCGATAGTTGACTGCATGCCCCCATAAATTGTAATCCCTCGCATATGTTGCTAGGTCAGATTAGGAAGGGTGAGGCTGGATCTGATTCCCAGGCAAATTTGGTGTACTGGTGTATCCTTATCCCGCCAATGATATCTCACTGACTAAACTCTAGTAAGTCTTGGCTAAACTGAATGGTTGAAATACTGTAGTGGTGGTTGCAGGCAATGATTATCCTGGCATGATAGCAAAGGTCTGCTTGCCTTGAAATAGCAACTTTCTATCCCCACCATCTATACTTAGAGGCTTAGGCCTAAGATGAGTAATTAGGACTGATGTCATCACCTCTGTACCCTGGAGAAATACCGGAAGACTAGTAGGTAATGAAAACAGGTACCTGAATTGACGGCAAGGGTTAAAAATATATACAGTATATATATATATATATATTTGTTATTTTAAATTTAAAAAAAATTATTATAAAAAAAAACTCTTTCTGCTGATCCTTTTGCCAACCCAAAAAACAGACGTTCTCAAAAAACTTTTTGTTTTTATGATAATAAAGTCTATACACT
>CAJVPV010001161.1:0-16999 GCA_910591835.1 Acaulospora morrowiae
GAAAGGTGATTAGTAAAGAACTCGGCTGAACAAAATCACATGCCTCAAGTAGAGAAAGCCAAAAACCTACCTGACGTGATGCGAGTTTTTACTGCCATTAGCGACAGACTCGCCAAGAGAGACGTCAACAGTAGTTAGAAATTAAGTTCTGGTGTGATTGTGGTTTGAAGATTTTTTCAATAAGAAATTGTTGTGGTATTGAGAGAATAAAGATAATGGGAATGTTGTAAATAGGTGAAGAGATTTTATATTTGGTTGAATTGGTTATATCTCTGAGAGTGGAATAAGTTTTATATGACTTTTGTTGGACAGAAATATGAAGTGAGATAGAGTTTGTTTTGTTTATTTGGAGTTGACAGGAGTATAAGGTTGAAGTTTGGTTGAAGGAACAACTGGTGCATTTGATAAGAGTTAAGGATCTGTTTATATTGTTCGTTAGGAGATATAAGTAATAATTGATAATAATTTTGTTTTTAAAAATGGTTTTTTGTTTTTTTTCAATTATAGTTGTATTGAATATTTCGATTGCTTCCCAGTTTCTTTTTTTGTTTTTTTGATAATTGTTTTGAATATTTGTTGAGCCTATACTTTTTGAAGTGAGATATTTAAGTTTTTTGTATCATTATAGTGTTTTTCCTTGAAGATTTTTTCCTATATGGCTGGCCATGTGATGCTATTCAGTAAGTTGATTGCTTTAAAAAATTAAGAGTTGTTCGAGATAGTAGATTTGGTATTTGGAAAGAAGTTTTGAGGTGTAGGACCAGTTTGAGTCCCATATGAGATCGTAAAATAGTGTAGTTTCTCCTGGAAGTTTGTGATTACAGAATGATATATTACAGAATTGAATTTTGTATTTATGGACAAGTTGAATAATGTGAAGTGTAATATTTGGTGTATGTGTTTTAATAGAATTTTTGAAGAGACAAGATGAAAAAGCATTAGATAGTTGTAGAGCTTGAATTTCTTGGAGTTTGAGTTTGGAGGTAGTGGAATTAGTTAAGGAGTAGTGCAAGTTGAAGATAAGCATTTCATTTGTAGATCAGCGATAGATTTAATATTGAAAATAAAGGGGTTGTAAAACCAATTATGTAGAAGAGTTTTTTCGATGTGAAATTTATGTTTTATAGTGGAGTTGATTTTTCTTTGTATTGATAAAAGTTGGTTATAGATTAAAAGGGTAGTTTGAAGTTTGAATTAAATTTGTGAAAAGAGAACTTTATTGTATATGTATGTTGCCATTGGGCCAGTGGTATATTTGGTTTTGAGAGAATGTGAAATTGAGATAGTGTTATTTAAAATTTTTTCATAGTTTGGGATAATTATACTTGACTCGAATAGCCAGATAACTAGAATTTGAATTGGTTCACATTTTGATTAAGGTGGGATAAGATTATTATCAAAGAGTATTGAACTTGTTTTTGGTTTTTGAGTTGATTATAATTAGTTTAGATTTGTTAGGATTTGCTTTAATGTTATTTAGTTTGAAGAATTTGTTAGCTAGGGTAAGTTGGCTTTGGAGAAAGGAGTGATTTTCAGCAAGTATATTGAGATTATCCATATATGCTATTGTGTTTTGGAAAAAATTGTTATGTTTGTTTTGTTTGGATAGTAAGGTAATAAGAGGGTCATAGAAGATAATCCACCAAAAAGGAGAAATAGTCTCTTTTTGGTTGATACCGTCGGATATGGAAATTGAGTTTGTGTTACCAAGATTTGTAATTACTTGACATTTCTGGTTAAATAGAATATTTTTTGAGATATTTATAAATTTTTGGGGAAGTTTGATTCGTTGCATGGATTTTTCTAGCATTTGTAGGTTTACTGAGTCAAATGCAGTACTAATGTCCAGGAATAAGATCCAAAGTTCTTTTTTTTCTATTTTGTGTTGATTGTAGATTGAGTTTAAAATTTGTATAGGTTCGAAGGTGCTTTGGTTAGGAAGTCCTGCATAATTGGATTTTGAAAGGATTTGATGTAATGATAGGATTGAGCTGAGTTTGGTATTTGTGATTTTTGTAAAGATTTTTGTGAAGAAATCTACAAGTGTGATTGGTCTGGTTTCTTTTATATTGAAGTTCCATTGAGGTTTTTTACTGATTAGGAAGATGTTATATGTTTTCTATTCCTTAGAAATTGTTTCGTTTTGTAGAATTTGATTAAAAAGATTACAGAGAGTAGGGGTTATTTTTTTTTGGTTTTTTTGATCATGAGGTATGTTATATTTGAAGGGCCTGGAGCTTTGTTTATTGATAGTTCGTCAATTGTTTTGGAGATTTCATATTTAGTTATAGGACTTAGCAGATTGGAATACCAGTTAGGTAGAATGTAAAGGATTGGATTATAGTTTTCTTTTCACTTTTCTATTAGTGGGAGGTGTATTTGTCTTTTGCAAAAGGTAGTTTTGAAGTGTTTTTCTATAGTTGTGTGTATTTCTGTAGGGTCAGAAATAACTTCACCTTTTTCAAAAATAATGAGTTTGTTAAAATATGTAGGAGGGTTTTTGTAGTTTGCATATTTTGTATCATGGATTTGGAGTTATTTTGTAGATTGTTGAATCATTTATTAATGAGTTTGGTAATTTCTTCCTTGGTTTGAAGTTGGTTTTCGAGCTTGAGAGCTTTATATATTAGTTTGAAGAGTTTGAAGAGAGACTGAATTGATTAAAGATTTTTGGAGTGGAGTAAGGAGTGGGTTTTTAATTTGTTTATTATTAAGTTGTCAGTTAGTGAGTCAATGGAAGTGTTTTTTTTAAGATAAACAATTTGGTGTTTGATTTCTTGAAGAATATTGTGTAGTAAAGATCTTTTTTCAGAGAAGATATTTTTTGGAGGTTGAGTTGTAACTTTTTTTGATAGTAGTTTTTGAAGAATAAGTTTTTTAAATTTTTTGTGAAAGTATGACCATGTGCTGTTTACAAATTTTGAATTAAACTTTAATAATTTGTTTTGGAGATTTGATTCAAGTAGTTCCTATTGATTGTCAGTTAAAGTGTTGGTGAAATATATTCTGCACTTTTTTCCATTGTTTAATTGTTTGTTATAATGTAATTCTAATGTTATTTTGGTTATTTTATGATCGCTTTGGAAATCTGCTTCAGTTGGATAAATATTTGAGTTTTGAAGAAAATGTAAGAGGTTGTTCGTGATCCATATTTGATCAATTCTGGTTTTGTTGATAGGGCTGTTGTGAGTGTATATTTTGGAGTTGGAATGGAGGATATAAAAGGTGTCAAAGTAGTTGTTTAGTTGGTTGTAGATTTTGAAAGGATAGAAGTTTGCAGAGTTTTCTTGGTCAATTTTTTTGGAAGTGAAGTTGAAGTCTTTCATAATGATATATAAGATGTTGTTTTTTTGGTTTTTCTTGATTGTTTTTGTAATATGTTTAATTACTTTATTGCGGATAGAGCTTGAGTGGGGGAGATAGATTTGGGAGATGCATAATTTGATTTTTGGTTTAAATTGAAAGTAAGTGGATATTATATATCCCTCTAATAAAATGGTTTTGTAGAGATACTTAAATAGATTATTATAGATTATGGCACAGGTTCCTGCTTGGCTTTTGTCCTTGTGGTTGCTCCAATAGATATGGTATTCAGCTATTTTTAAAATTGATTGCGTGCTTGTTGTAGTTTGGTTTCTGAGAGTCTGAATATGTCAAAGTTTTCTTGTGAAATATGTTTTAATAGGCATTTGAGTTTGGTTTCGTCATTGATTCCTCTTATGTTCAGTGATCCAATTTTGAGAGATTGGTGGAATTGTGAAAAGGTGGTTGGAGTTGATAATAGGGTGAAAATTTTTTTGATAGAGAAATTGTCGAGCAGGTTGGAAAAGGGAGATGTGTAAGCTAAAGAGTTTGAAGAATGTAAAGAGTTTGTTGATAAAAGTGAAAAGAAGATGGATTGGTTTGAAAGTGAATATTAAATAATATTTTGGGATTAATTTTTTTTTTTTTGCAAGGCACTTCTCAAATTGTAATCTTTATTAATTGTTGATTCAATTTTTACAGAGAAAAGACTTAGTATAAAATTTACAACAATAGTGATACATTGAGATATGTTGCTATAAACATCGACCTGCCTATAAGTAAATATGTTCTATAAAAACCTTAATTGGCAAAATTTTAGAAGTAACTATTTACTGGATTAGGGGGTCAGTGCCTCCCTAATAATTTAGTTTTTCATCCAGATCTGATGAAAATAAATTTTCGGTTAGTGAAATGCAATTAAAAAAAATATTTGGAAAGAGTATGTTGTCATGGAATTTGGAGTTGTTATTAGTTTGATTCGTTGTTGATATTGTATTGGTGGATGATTTTTTAAAAGTAGGTGTAATCGATTTTGTTGGTTTTTTTTTTGTTGTGGGGTGATTCCAAGGATTTTTTCCTGAAAGATCATGTCATCGTTTCTGGATTTCCATATATTGTTATATAGTAGTTCAAGATGTTTATTGGAGATTTGTATATGTTTAAAGGTTGAGATAGATTTTTGGTTTGGTATTATTGTAGATAGTGAGGTGAGGCCGGTAGCTATTGATATTGTGTTTTAAAGATTGTTGAAATACTGTAGGCTTTGTTTGGGGAAGTTGTTAATTGTTTCTTTGATAATTTGGTGTATTGATAGGATAGTTGTTTTTAGAATGTTGTTGTTAATAGGACAAGTCCAAATATGATTAGTGGTTTCTTCTGAGGTGTTGCAGTGTGGGCAGAAGTTATTTGGATATAAGTGGGGTTTGGTGATGTGTAGATGAGATTTGGCAGGAAGACTGTGAGAGATTATTTTGAGGTGGAAGTTGTAAATAGCAGATTCAGAGGTATTTGTAGGGATTGGAATTGATTTAAGAAATTTGAGGGTGTAAGAGAAGTTTTAAAAGTTAGGTTGAAAAGTTGTTTGGATTCTTTTTAAGTTTAGTACATTGAAGGTTCTGTAGAGATAATTAATTTTTTTGATGTATTTGTGGATGGGTGGAAGTGGTAATTCTGAATGGTTAGTTAAAGTGTATAGTAAAGGTTGGAGGTTGAAGTATAAATTTATTTGAGTAGTTATATTATTGTGTTGTGGAGATGACTTGCGGGGTGGTTTGTAAAAGGTACAGTGAGTTTGTAAGAATTGAATTGTTTGTTTTAGCTTATTGACTATATCTTTATATGGAGTTTTGCAATTTGTACGATAGTTTTTAGAATTGGGAGAAAATATAGTTTTGCTTATTTTGTAGTTTTTTAGAAAGAAGATTGCTGTTGTTGAGGGTTTCATTATAAGAATTGTTTGGATAGAAAGAAGAAGAGATGGAATAGAGTTGTATAGGAGTTTATATGTATAAGTTGTTGATTCCGAGAGATCAGTCCATTTAATGTTGGTTTTGTTTTGTTTTGTTTTAATTGAGAGGTAGAAGGATTTTTCGTTTGTTTTGATTGAGCAATTGGAGATTAGGTTCTGGTGAGATTGTGGTTTGAAAGTTTTCTCGATAAGGAATTGTTGAGGAGTTGAGGGAATAGAGATGATAGGGATATTATAAGTATGTAAGGGGGTTTTGTGTTTGGTTGAGTTTGTTATGTCTTTAAGTGTGGAACGGGTTTTGTATGGATTTTGTTGAGTGGAAATGTGGAGTGGAATGAATTTCATTTTGTTTATTTTGAGTTGGCATGAATGTAAGTTAGAAGTTTGATTAAGGGAACAGCCAATGCATTTGGTTAGAATCAAGGATCTGTCAAGATCATTAGCTGGGGGATATAGGTAGTGGTTGATAAAAATTTGATTTTTGGAGATAGTTTTTTGTTTTTTTCCTATTATGGTTGTATTGGAGATTTCAATTGCCTCCCAGTTTCTTTTTTTGTTGTTTTGATATTTATTTGTAATGATTGTAGAGCCCGTGTTTTTTGGATTAAAATTTTTGAGTTTTTTGTACCATTGTGGGATTTTTTCCTGGAGATTTTTGCCTATGCAGCTGGCTATATGATACTATTTGGTTAGTTGGTTGCTTTGAAAGACTAGAAGTAGTTTGAGGTAGTAAATTTGATGTTTGAACAGAAGTTTTGAGATGTAGGACCAATTTTTGTCCTATATGAGATCGTAAAGTGGGGTTGTTCCACCTGAAAGTTTGTGGTTGCAAGACGGAGTGTTACAAAATTGTATTTTGTATTTATGGACAAGTTGGATAGTATAGAGTGTAGTATTTAATGTGTAAGTTTTTATTGGGTTTTTGAAGGGCACGATGGAAATGCATTTGATAGTTGTAAGGCTTGGATTTCTTGAAGTTTGAGTTTAGAGATAATAGGGTTGGTTAGAGAATAATGCAAGTTAAAAATAAGAACTTCGTTTTGTAGATCGGCAATGGGTTTGGTATTAAAAATAAAGGAGTTGTAGAGCCAGTTGTGTGAAAGAGTTTTTTCAATATGAAATTTATGTTTTATAATGGTGTTAATTTTTCTTTGTACTTGTATGAGTTGGTTGGAAGTTAAAAAGGTGATTTGAAGTTTGAATTCGATTCTTGGAAAAAGGACTTTGTTGTATATATATGGGGCCATTGGGCCAGTAGAGTATTTGGTTTTGAGAAAGTGCGAAATTGAGATGGTGTCATTTAATATTTTTTCCCGGTTAGGAGTGATTATGCTTGACTCGGAAAGCCAGATGCCCAGTATTTGAATTGGTTCATTTTTTGATTGAGAAGGAATGAGATTGTTGTCCAGGAGTATTGGGCTGTTTTTTGATTTGGAATTGATTACAATTAGTTTGGATTTGTTGGGATTTGCTTTAATGTCATTTAATTTGAAAAATTCGTTGGCTAGAGAAAGTTGGTTTTGGAGGAAAGAGTGGTTTTCAGCAAGTATGTTAAGGTCATCCATGTATGCTATTGTGTTTTGATGAAGGTTATTGTGTTTGTTTTGTTTGGATAGTAGGGTGATAAGAGGGTTGTAAAAATGATCCACCAAAGAGGAGAAATAGTTTCTCCTTAATCGATGCCATCAAGAATGGGGATTGGATTTGTGTTGCCAAGGTTAGTGATTACTTGACATTTCCGGTTAAGTAAAATATTTTTGGATATATTGATGAATTTTTGAGGAAGTTTGATTTGTTGCATGGATTTTCTAACATTTATAGATTTACTGAGTCAAATGCAGTACTGATGTCCAGAGATAGAATCCAGAGTTCTTTTTTTTCAATTTTGTGTTGGTTATAGATTGAGCTTAGGATTTGAATAGGTTCGAAAGTACTTTGGTTGGGAAGTCCTGCAAAATTGGATTTTGAAAGGATTTGATGTGATGATAGAATTAAGCTAAGTCTGGTGGTCAGGATTTTAGTGAAAATTTTTCTAAAGGAGTCTACGAGAGCAATTGATCTGGTTTCTTTTATATTAAAGTTCCATTGGGATTTTTTGCTAATTGGGAAGATGTTGTATGTTTTCCATTCCTCTGGGATTGTTTTGTTTTGTAATATTTCATTGAAGAGATCACAAAAGGTAGGGAGAATTGCTTTTTTGGTTTTTTTAATCATGAGATATATTATGTTTGAAGGACCTGGTGCTTTGTTTATTGGTAATTCATTAATTGTTTTGGAGATTTCATGTTCAGTTATTGAACTTAACAGGTTGGTGTATCAGGTGGGTAGTATAGAAGGGATTGGGTGATAGTTTTCTTTTCATTTTTCCATAAGCGGAGAATGTATTTGTCTTTTGCGAAAAATAGTTTTATAATGTTCCTCTATGGTTGTGTATATTTTGTGGGATTAGAAATAACTTCATCCTTTTCAGAAATGATGAGTTTATTAAAATTGGTGGGAGGATTTTTGTGATTTAGGATGTTTTGTATCATGGATTTGGGATTGTTTTGTAGGCTGTTGATACGTTTATTAATAAGTTTGGTAATTTCTTCTTTGGTTTGGAGTTGGTTTTCAAGCTTGAGGGCTTTATATGTTAGTTTGAAGAGTTTTGAGAAAGATTGGATAGATTGGGAATTTTTGGAGTGGGGTAAGGAGTGGATTTTTAGTTCATTAATTATTGAATTGTTAATAGGTGAATCAGTAGAGGTATTTTTTTTAAGATAGGTGATTTGGTATTTGATTTCTTGAAGGAGGTTGTGCAAGAAAGAACTTTTTTCAGAGAAGATATTTTTTAAGTGTTGGGTTGGAATTTTTTTTGTCAGTAGTTTTTCAAAAATAAGTTTTTTAAATTTTTTGTGAAAGTAAGTCCATGTATTATTTTTAGGATTTGAATTGAGATTTGATAGTTTGTTGTGAAGATTTGATTCGAGTAATTTCCAGTGATTGTCATTTAGAGTGTTGGTGAGATATATTTTGTATTTTTTTCCATTGTTTGGTTGTTTGTTATGGTGTAGTTTTAGTGTTACTTTAGTTATTTTATGGTCGCTTTGAAAATCTGTTTCAGTTGGATAGATGTTTGAGTTTTGAAGGAGGTGTAGAAGGTCATTGATGATCCATATTTAATCGATTCTGGTTTTGTTGGTGAGACTTGTATGTGTATATGTTTTAAAGTTGGGATGAAGAATTTGAAAGGTGTCAGAGTAGTTGTTTAGTTGTTTGTAGATTTTTGAGGGATGGAAGTTTGATGGGTTTTCTTGGTCAATTCTTTTGGAAGTGGAGTTAAAATCTCCCATAATTACATGTGAAATATTATTTTTTTGGTTTTTCTTGATTGGTTTGGTAATGTGTTTGATTACTTCATTGCGAGTGGAACTTGAGTGGAGAATGTAAATTTGGGAGACACATAATTTGATTTTTGGTTTCAATTGAAAATAGGTGGAGATAACATATCCCTCAAAGAAAGTAGTTTTGTAAAGATATTTGAATAGGTCTTTGTGAATTATGATACAAGTTCTTGCTTGGCTTTTATCCTTGTGGTTACTCCAATGGATGTGGTATTCATTAATTTTTTTTGGTGGGTTACGTGTTTGTTGTAATTTGGTCTCTGAAAGTCCAAAAATATTGATATTTTCTTGTGAGATGTGTTTTAATAAACATTTGAGTTTAGTTTAGTCATTGATTCTTCTTATGTTCAGTAATCCAATATTAAGAAGTTGGTAGGATTGTAAGAAAATAGTTAGGGTTAGTGATAGGGTAAAAATTTTTTTAATAGAAAAGTTATTGAGCAAAGGAAGGGAAGAAGAGGTGTGGATTATGGGATTGGAAGGGTATAGGGAGTTTGTTGATGAAAGAGAAAAACAGGTAGATTGATTTGTGAGTGAATATTCAATAGTATTTTGATATTGGTTTGTACAGTATATAAGTTTGTATTAGTCATTAGAAGAATTTAAAATATTTGATTGAGGGTTCAGTGAGTTCTATTTGTGTGATGTATTCGCTTGGTAATTTTTGAAAACTGAAGTGTTCTCTAAGTTTGTGTATTTTAGTAATGAAGTTGACATCATTGATGATTGGAAATTCGATTTGGATATGTTTTTCTTTAAGAAATTTTTTTAATTCAGTGAGATTAGGAAGAGGAGGCTTGGTAGGAATTTGGATCCAATTGTCAGGAATTCTTGAGAATTGATAAAATTGGTGAGCTTTAATAATGTTGGGGCGGACCTCAACTTTTTTTGTGATTGGAAAATTTGTTCCTGCTTTTTCGTTTACTTCTTGATAGTCAGATGGTAGTGTGGGTTTTATTGGAGTAAGTTGTTTATTATTATTTGTATTGTTGGTTTGGATTTGAGTTGAAGTTTGACGTGAAGGAAGATTGATCCATTTCTTGGAAAGTGGGCTGGTAAAGATGTATTTTTTTGCTAATATGCTAAGAAGAAGGGAAATATCTTTGGGGTTAGTTACTGGAAGAAGAATATTGGTATCCAGTGTGGCTTCAGCAGGGAAAGAGTAAAGTTTTGTTCAGATGAAGAAAAAATCATTGGGTAAGAATTTGAAATAATAAGTTTTCCTAAGTAAGGTTATAATTTCCTGTAAAGTGAAATTGCTGTTTCTTGGATTAAAGGGGAATAAATGCTTGAATTTGGGGTCAAGGAGTTGGTAAATTGTAGGAAGAGGTTTTTTTGGTAATGGGAAATCGAAGTATGTGTCAAGTAGTTTGAAGGGAACTTTGTATTTTTCACGAAGGGAATTTTTATAATTGGATAGGTTATTAAGGTCACTTCTTTTTTTTAAGGAAAAGATATCTCTGTATTTGATTGATAGGTCACTTGGGTTCTCTGGAAGAGGAGAATTTTCCTTGAAGTAGGTGTCAGGAAGTTTGTCAAATTTGTAGTGAGAACCTAAGATACGAAGGGTTGCAATTAAGTTGGCTTTATTTGTCATTGGAAGGTTTGTAGGAAGTTTGATTCTAATTTGGGATGGAATTTTGGATGGTTCAGATGAAAGATTAGGAAGGGAGTCAACAAGATATTATTTGAGTTCTTCTCTGATTGTAGTATAGTCAAGAGTGAAGGTTAGTTTTTTGATGAAATAATTGATGAGGTAGGTAAATAGACCTGCTAGTTTGTAGTAGGACATGCTTTTGATATCGATGGTGTGTAAATAAATAATTGATAAAATAATACAGATTATAGCATGGATTTTTTTTTTGTTTCAAAATTAATGAAGTGTAAATTGTTTTCTTTTTTGTATTTGTCCTGGAAGTTCTTTTCAATTTCAATGAATTCTTTTTAGTGAGCTGGCATAAGGTTTTCTTTTTGGGTAAAGGAGTTGAAAAAGGTATGATCTTTAAAGCTAATTTTGTTCATTATTGTCTTTAGGTAGTAGGATAGATATTTAGGAAGTTTGATGATGGTGTCGATGGTTTTGATAATGATTTGTATGTTGTTGGGTGCACAGAGAAAGTTATTAACTAGTTTTTCAGTATCAGCTCTAAGGGTTTCATATTGTTTGTTATCTCTGATATCTTGGAGTTCTGTTTGGACTTGTTGTTCGAAGGAGGATAACTAGGCATATGGTGTGGTTTTAGATTGAAGAGAAGGTTCTGCAAGTTTGTCGAGGTCAACAATTTCATTGATTATCATTAGATTTGATTGGCTTATAGGAAGAATTTCACTGATATCCATGCTAAAGTTGGGAATTGTCGTGTGATTGTCAGAAGAGGAAGTTGGAGTAACATTTGTTTGGTTGATTTGTTTGGATTTAACAGGCTCCAGGTCAGATAGTTTCATTGGTATATCCATTGTTGCACTAATTTCTATGGAATTACTAGATTGAGTGGAGGTTGAAGTGGTAGGCAAGGGGCTTGCATGTGTATGCATTGTGGCTGTTTGATCGACGTTCCTTTTTTGGGTGACAAGAGAAGTGATTGATGGATGATCATTTTCAGGGGTAAGCTGGTTGGGGTTTTTGGATGTTCCTTAAGAGATAGAGAGAAATTCTTGAAGACAGTTGTAGAGTTCAGAGTTTAGTTGAGTTTTTTTCATTTTTTTTACAATATTACTGATATATTGAAAGTTAAGAGGTGTGTTTCTAGTATTGGAAAAAGATATACGGATTTGGGAAATCTGCCTTGGTTCCTTCTTTTGCTGGTATCCGTTGTAAAGTTGAAAATGTGAATGTTATTTGTAGAGCCTGTTTTCATGATTTCTTCAATGTTTTTTCCTTCTCTTACGATCAGAAATTGATTGGGGAAGTTTGTTAAGTTGGGGATAAAAAGGTTTCTTGCAAATTCTGTCCTGATAATTTTGTTATTACTGAGGTCAAGGTAGAAAATTTGAAAGAGTTGATTCCAGTCCTGATGGATTGTTGCATGTAAGAACTGTTTTTTGTTGTTATTGATTATGGGATGCTCCATGATAGGAGTTATTTAGTGGTTGAGAGCACTTGGAAGTGCTTGAGAAGTAAAAGTTTCTTGAGAAGACTATTATCAAATAAGAAAATTTTCAGGTGAAAAATGATTTATGAGAAAGAGTTTTTTATATATTAAAGTTTTTAAAAAAAAGTTTTATAATATTAGTTTAATTTTTTTTTTTTTAAAGTGGAACGTGCGCATGGCATATAATCTTTATTGATACATTTAATATCCAGACAGACACCAAGTGTCTCTACAAACTAACCGGAAATCGGTTGATACATGAATACCCTTTATGTCTCTATAGTTAATCTGCAGTTTAACACTGCCTAGTACATATATTACTATAAGACTAGCTATGCTAATCATTTTTTTTACCTAACTATTCATTCAACATCAAGTAGATATGTCTATATGTTAGGTAGGACTTTCGCAAGGGGGGAATCCTACCACTAGTTTAAACCCACCTAAACTTGCTGGTCTATTATTGCAGGAGCAGTGTATATGGAATATTAATTATAGAAATTAACCCCAGTCATTCCAGTCACCTGTTATCACTGATCCTCGAGATGTGTCACTAGCATAGCGCAACACTACCGTTTTCACCACCTGTGGAACTGGTGTCCTTGCTTGGATTCCGATTTAATCTTGTAGATCCTCACTAGACTCACTTGGCTTAATGATTTTGTTTAGTCTTTTCACCACCTGTGGCTGATACCTTGCCCTTTGGCCATATGATTAAGTTCCATGGAACACCACCATTGGGATAGATCTACAAGCTCCAGATTGGGATAGATCAGCTTAGAATTAACCTCTTTATATTGTGTGACAGAGTCTGCCGTCGCCAGTTTGGGTTAGAGTTTGTGGGCTTATTACCGGAGTTAGATCAGAAGCCTTTCCTCATGCAACCTTCCTTGATTTGACCTGTTTTCAGCTCACAATCGTCAGGAAGACCAGAGATCCCATTTTCATGCAACCTAACTAAATTTGGAGATAGATTTTGTCGGCTGATTGGGTATGACATGAATTGGAAGCCGGTCAACCAATCATGAAGGTGATAAATTTTTATAACCAGGTGGGGTTGAACCCTAGACCTTTTTCTGGTGACCTATGGAGCATTACCACTGTGCTATAGACACATAGGTCTACAATATTAGTTTAATATATTTTTATTTAATTAATAAATAATATAATATCATAATTTCCAGGCAACCTGCAAGAGAAAACACCTTTCACCAATACAAACGAGCAAAATTTAACACCTGAACAAATCAGAGTGAATAAGTTACTAGACGAAGCTGAAGTCAGATGACCAACCAATGACTTAAGTATAAGTAAAGTCACCGAGAACTCACTCAACTCCACAGTCACAAAATACGTAACAGAAAACACACAAGTAACATCACTTGCACATAGTAGAGAAAACAGAATTATAGAAATTCTATTAGAAAGTAGTCAACCAATAGACAGTCCACCAATTACACGTGCCGCAGGAAGCAATGAACCCTTCACCAGTGAACACAATACAATTATCGACCTAGCCTCACAGTTATCGGCCTGCCACACAGATCCAAAAAAAGTAGCTGAATTGTTTAAAAATATCAAGACTATTCCAAAAGGATTAATCACACAAGAGCCACATTTTGCAATCTTTACCAAAATCCTTTTAAGAGACAAAACCTTCTTCAAATCATTCACTAAAAATGAGCTAATGAAAGGAAATCACCAAATTGAATATAAAGCATTGGAAACAAAAGCTCATGAGAATTATAAAAAAATTAATGATGTCAATTACATTAGCAGAAGAATCAAAAAAAATATTAGATTGATATTAAACTCATTGCTTTTCATAACTTGTCTCAGATTTACTGACCTTAACAAGTTCAGATTTTTCAAAATTGCACAGATTTTGGAATACGGATACAACTATCTTTTGAGAGACGATGACAACTTCATTGATTACATTGAACTACTAAATCTCATTAAAGAAATGCTATACGAATCACTTCCAGACCTACCAATTTTACCAGACCAGATTCCATCCAACATAATTGTAAAGCTTCCATGTCCACTCCCTATAAAGAAAAAATCACTTTTATTTCTAGTCATATCAATTCTCAGGATACACTACAAATTCTCTCACCTTCTGAACACATATTTCTTTAAGTTCGCAGAGCTGCCAGAAGACCCAAAAGATCTGAACGAAGAAACTAACTATCTATTTTCTATCGTCGAAAGAAAAGCCCTTAAGGACCTCAGAATGAAAATAAGGGAATTGGCCAAATATTATGAAATTCCTGCAAAACTTCCCAAGTCATTCTTTAATCTACCACCACTCAAAACCCCCTCTCAGCATTATACAAACTATTGCTGGCACATTTAGCAACCTATTTTCCTCACAACCCACTTACAATGGATACAAGAGAACTGATTGAGATCTTAAGGAAAGAATACAGTCTTAAAACTATACCACTTGATTATTATAATTTCAAAAGACCACTTTTCTCCTCTCCCAATTCTCTACTGGATGAGCTGGATATGATAATTCCAGTGCAATCCAAAGAAAGTGCTGAGATTCTTATCAAACGCCTGCAAAAAGATTTTAAGTTCAATCTGCCCCTGGGCCCCAATGGGTTGATTCCTCAGTATCACTAACTGATAAAGAAAAACTCTTATCCAAAATCACCAAGATCGATGTATCTATTGGAATCAAGGACCATATTAACAAATACTCTGAAGACTTTTTAGCGAATATCCACAAATTTCATAAGAGATATGAATTCTGCACAATTCCCGAGAACTGGTTTCAAGCTCCCAAATTTCCTCTACTCTCAGTAGAAGAACTCAACAAAATGTGTGAAGAAAATCTCTCCGACATCAGATTCCCATTAACAGATGATGAGAACTTACCTGCAACAATTGCCTAACTACATAAGAAATATGCCTTCGAAAAATTACCTGATGATTATATCGCCTCCAAAGATCTACCGGAGCCCAGTTTTGATCTTGTTACCTTTATTTGCTAATATGCCAAATTTGTCTAACTCCATCCATTCATTACAAACAAATACAAACCAAAATTCTTTAGCAAAAAAGCAAACTTCATCCATCAGAAACCTTTTGAACATATCAACTCTCAATACAGTTGGTTTAAATGACATCTCTAAACTGGCAGCCCTCACACAGGACCTGGCAAACGGAAGATTAATACTTTGTTGCTCCGAAACTAAAATCTCACATAGAAACCACCTTCCAAAGAAATGTAACAACTGCACTATCATTGCAAGTCTTCCTTCTGATTTCTCAAAAAATAGCACATGCTTAATAATTGGCAAGGACCTAGTCAATCACATATTCAAGACGTTCACTAAAAATGAATACTGGTATGCTGTCCATCTCAAATTCAAACCAAAAATCGATCTAATCATAACTGCCATTTATCTCCCACACAAGTCAGAAGAGTGCAAAACAGCAACAAAATCACTAATTAAACACATCAGGAAATTTGGAAACAATGTACACCAAATCATGGCTAGCGATTTCAACTTCTATCCAGTAGGCTCTTCAGTGATAAATGCTCCTACATCAAACCCTAAAAGAAGATTTTACAACTATCTACATAATTGAATTGACATCATCAAGGTACTTGACAAAGAACATGACTTTACCCACTATACACAGACAAGCACCTCAAGAATCGACCAGATTTGGTGCACTAGTCATCTGGGTTCCAAAGTGTTGAAAGCCAAAAAATTCACTTCACACTTCATAATCTCTGATCACAAACAAGTCCAAGTTATCTTTGACTGATTTGAATACAAATCAAGAGTACAAGGCTGTCAGATCAAAGTTTTCGATTGGAAAGCTGCATCCCCACAACAAAAAAAAGATTTTAGTGAAGAAGTCGACCTAAGAATTAACATAGCTGGTGAATGCTCCTGGACATCATTCAACAAAATCATAATAAGCGCAGCAAGAAACAACCTGCCTTTAGTCAAACCTCCACTATATAGAACCAATTAACAAAAAGTCAACCAGCACTTCAGAACCTTAAAACAAATCAAAAGACTAATTTTGAGCATCAGGAAAGGAGAAAATTTAAATACATATGGCATAGGAAGCAAAGTTCCAAAAAACATCAACACATTATATCAAAAAATATTTAACAATATCTTAGTTTCAATCAATACACTTAATTACTTAAGAATGACCTTAATTAAAGAAAGATTACACCAAATAAAAAAACAGCAGGCAGACCAAATCCACAAAACCATTTTAGACAACTATCTCAAATTCTGAAAAAGACCAAAAAATTTCATAAAAAAAGCATTGGAAGACTTGAAACCCTCTCTTAATCTAAATATTATACAAGATAACGAAGGCAATCCCACAGATGATTCAGAAGAGATCAAAACAATTATAATAAACCACTTTAAAAAAATTCTCAAGAACAATAACTTCAACTTAACAAACTCTGAATGGACTAGCAAGTATCTGCCACTAAGCAACATATTAGAGAATATATATGATTCAACTCTAAATCAAATCACATTGGAAGAACTCACAAACACCACTCATGAACACCACCCACGAACTACCTCTAAATAAAACCCCAGGAGTCTCAGGCATCATATACGAGATGATCAACTTCCTTAATGAAAGCTCAAAAAAAACACTTCTAAGTTTGTATAACAGCATCCTAACCAATGAACAAATTCCAACAAATTGAAAAAAGTTCTCAATAGTCTTATTGCCAAAAAAATTAGTTTGGTCCTATAGAATCGCAGATATTCGACCAATCTCACTCATCGAGTCAACCGGAAAGATCTTTACAAAAATAATCAATATCAAAGTTTCAACAATATTTACCAAGCATAGAATTCTCTCGAAGGCAAGCTTTGCTAGCCTTACAGAACAGAGTATCATGAAACCTTTATCAATAGCCACTTCAACCATAAACACTGCAACTAATCTCAAACAAGAATTGTGAATTGCCTCATTTGACATTGCTAAAGCATTTGATTCAGTAAACCTTGACAGCTTAAAAGCAGCCCTCTCAAGAATCAAGATCCTAAACAAACTAATAAACATATTTCTCAACCTACTGTTACACTTGATCTTCGTCCAAGATTATCATCACCCCTTGCCCAATTTTCACTAACATTTACCCTTGAAATGTTACCCATTCTAGAATAATTATTGTATTACTATCTTTGTTATTGTTTAGCACTGTACTTTTCGTGCTAATGTTGCTCTAGAATATTTCCTAATTTATT
>CAJVPV010001162.1:0-16995 GCA_910591835.1 Acaulospora morrowiae
ACATTTCAAGGGTAAATGCTAGTGGAAATCGGACAAGGGGTAGTGATGATCTTGGGCGAAGATCAAGTGTAACACTAGGCAAAATTGAAGCCTTTATTTATATGTTTAAGTTATAATATTTTTGTATAGGATAAATATATGCTATGGTAAAAATATAAGCTAAGATATAGATACTATTTTCATCAAAATATTTAACTATAGTAGCATTTACATAGATAAATACTTTGGCAAAAATAATATAGAAAGTAAAGATAAAATAAAATAGAAATGTTCTAGAAATAGTAAAGGTACAATAGATATAATAAATGTCGAAGGTGTTGTAACAGATCTGTAATACAAGACTATTCTAGAATAATTAATATTTCAAGGGTCAATGTTAGTAAAAATCAAACAAGGGGTATTGAAGATCTTGGGTAAAAATCAAGTATAACAATAGTATGTATTTAAATATCCAATAGCTTTAAAAGAAAGTAATCAAATTATTAAACAAATCAATCTTATTTTTCATTTCAATAGTGACTTAAAACTGATAACTCATATATAACAGATTGTAAAGTTAATATATGATATTATAGACAATATATTTTTTTTATTAGACTTTAATAACTAAGCTCAAGTGTCAACTGAAGCCTTAATATAATCATATAATATTATATGAAAATTGTGATACATCATGGCCAACACTTCTTTATAAAATAATATAAAATAGAAAGAAAAGTCTTCTACCAATATAATCAAGAATAGTTAAACAACTTTCAAATCAAATTTGCAAAAATTTTTTTTAACACAAAAATTATTAATAACAGTCAATTTATTTATTTTAATTGTAGACAGTTATATTTAAAACAACTTTAACTTTTTTAAATATATTATCAAACTAATTTAAAATTATATTAATATTATTTTTTCTAATATTAAGTAGATAAACATAGTTGTTTAATATCTTCTGACAAAATATATTGTTTTAAAATTTATTTTCAATATTAATTATTTGATTTTTGTAAGCAAACTAATATTAAACTCATTGTATTCACTAATGAAAGATATTATTTCTTTTATAATATATATTTTTAATATACAAATTAAATAAAGAAATAATATTTATCTACTAAAAAAAAAAAAAAAGTTAATAAAAAATATTCATTAAATTAAATCACTATACTAGTCACGGGACATTTCTCTTAATCAAGACTTAAAATGTTATTTTTATAATACAATTTATATTGTGTGTAACAACAACAGGAGGGAAATGTCCCTTAACTGATACTTATTATGCTGTTTTTAATTAATAAAATTATTTCAAATTATATAACCTTATCAAATCTATATTTTCTTTTTGTCTTTTATATTCTTTGCTATATTCAAAATTCCTGTACAAGTGTCACAAAGTCAAAGATTGTATTGTAATAAGTAATAGACCCCTGGTTTATAACAATACTAAAATTTTATATTGAATTATATATATATACTTTTTTTTCAAATGTTTCTTATTTCTTAAAACATATATTGTTGTATGTGATATTTATTTATATTGAAAAGATTAACAAAAAATAAAAATTGATAATTTTAAAATAAATTAAAATAAAATTATTAAATAATAAATACATAAATAATAAATAATAATACATAAGAAATATAAAGTTGTATTAATAATTAATTTTGAAAAATTTGAAAAATTAAAAAATTAATATGCACTTGAAAGAATTATTTTTTAAATTTTAATTTAAAAATAAAATAAAATAAAATAAAAGAAAATAAAAGAATAATGGTTGAACAATCAAAAATAAAAGTTTTTAAACAAAAAAAAAGTCCTAAATAAAATTAAAAAAATTTTGAATTCAAAAATATAATAAATTAAAAAAAAAAATAGAAAATAGACTAAGATCTTTAAAAGAAAAAAAAATCAATATAAATATGTATTGAGAAAATAAATGGTTTAATGCATTCAAGCTTAGATAAATATACTGTCAATAGAATAATAATAATAATAATAATAATAATAATGTATTAATAAATTTCAATTATTTATTTTCTTAGCGGTGATCGATGCCGTGGTCCGACCGTTAAACATTCTATTATAAACCTAGGTCTAGATTTATTCAATTAATAACGAGTATTTTTGCATTTCCTCAATTTTTTTATTAGATTAAAATTACATGCAATGAAATAAATGATTGTTTAATAAAGGATGCCATGATCTACGTATATTACATGTTGAATAAAATTAAAACAAAAAACTGATGCACCAGATTAATATAGAAAAAACATTGTCTAATTTACCCATTAAACACTTGAGGATATACGAACTCGTATTTTTCCTTTTATCCTAATATCACGTTCACAACTCACTATCTTCTTCGTCCGTTATCATATCCATGATAGACTTACGCTTCTTTTTTGATTTCTTCGAAGGGGATGTATTTCTTTTTCTGATGATGGAGGATTTTGACGATGCGATCTTTGATTTTGAAGACCCTCCTAGCTTTTTTACAAGTCCCTTTCGTGATGAAGAACTGGCACCTGCTTGCTTCATCGATGCTTCATCAAACGCAGACGAGGTGGTTATATCGAAATCCACGTTAATAAAATCGTTTGATTGTTTGTAGGACGATTCACTTTCAAACTCATTTTCAAAAAATTCTTCTCGCGTTCCATCTTCAGCCATAAGTCTCCTAAACTAAAGAACCAAAGTCATTAGAAGAAATAAGAATTGCAAGTCAAATTAGAATGTCAAAAAATAAAAAATAAAACCAATTTTTTGTTTTTTTTTACCAATTCACATTGTTTATAAACATCATTATCTGACGCTAAAGGTTTGTCCAGAAAAGGAAAACCTTCCCATGATATAATAAACGGAGCGGTCTGATTACGTATGGCCGGTTTGTCTTTGTGAGATCCACTTTGTGTCGGATTAAAATTTTGACATTTTCTAACATAGACGAGAGGTAAGATAGGTTATACATAATTGCATTAATTATGAATCAAGTTTAGATTTCTTTTCACAAATTACTCACACTTCACTCAAAGAATACAATTTTTTTAAATGATCCTTTAAGTGCATTAAAATAGTCATACAAATGGAAACCTTGGCGGCATAGGAAAGAGGCAGAACGTTTTCTGTCATAGATTATATGATTTAGTCTAGTGGTCAAAATGATAGTTCGGGATCATTGAAATAACATTTAACTCACCATTCTCAATGTTTCTAGTTCCTTCCGTCAATGTTCCGTTTTGAATTTCCTTCGTATCCGTTAACCGTTCTTCGATTTGCATTGAACTTGACGAACCCCACGTTTCCATTGTATCATTAACATCTACAATGTCATTGGTTACAAATGCATTTGGCTCTAAATGGTCATCAGGAATTTTGTTCTCAATATAAACACGGACATTATCTAAAATAACCTCTCCTGAATTATCAAAAACTAAATTACTGAATTGAGTATTCTTCTGAATCGAATGCAACACACTAATTGCAACAACAGACAGGACGCGATCGATCAAATAAATAACGTGAAGAACTTCTTCTATGGTTTTATAATCGACCATGGCTAGATTCTCAGCAACAAATCTACAAAACCCGATGTCCACCTGAGCCAATAGCAAGGACTTAGTATGAAGGCATTATCGGTAGGTTAAATAAAACACAGGAATCAGAATAATACCTTTGATTCTTCACATCCTTTTAAGTCGAAATCAAAAGTTTTAACGACTGAAATGAGAAAATCATTACGAGATTTCCTTTTATCTTTCAGAAGAGAATACATCGGGTTTAACAAGGCTTCCGGTTGCCCCTCTTGAAAATGCATTGTATAACCTGAATCAAATTACAGTTTAGTTTAATGTACAAATAATTTTTGATTAAAACTTAAGAACCCACCGGATATAGGTTCTCCATTGGAAAATTGCTTTTGAAAAGCATAGGCCTTTTTAACGCAATCCACATTTCGAGTATGTATTAAAGAGGCGTGTTTCTCATTCAAATGTTGATGCAATTTAAACGCTTTGTCACGTATATTCTTTTCAGGACTGGTCTCCATTGCGACAATAGTTGGCATACACTACATCAGAAATAAAATAAAAATTAAATAAATAAATGAATAAATAAATGAATGAATGAATGAATGAATAGTTCTTACCAAAACAGGGTGCGCCAAGCCTTGCTGAATTATGTTGCCTAAAACATCTAGTGCTACAATTTTTAAACTTTGCGTTTGATCAAATGTACACTCCAAGATCCGATCCAAGTATCTCTGCATTAAAGAACTGCTTACACTTTAAATTTAAAATCTTATGAGTAAAGGGGTTTCAATTTGCATGAACGGTGAGGTCAAAGCCAAAATTTATAATGATTCATACCCTGCCTCTGCAAATTCGTCGGCATTCCCAATCAATACTTTTAGATCGACAGGTGTGTTTTTTTTTTTTTCTATAAAGTTATTAGAATAAGAAACGTAACCCGTCTTCAAATTAATATTAATTTAAAATTATTGACACGCATACTTTTATCCTCCAAATCCGCATTGATTTTTTGTTGTTCAGCCACCAAAAAGTCCAAGAATACTTTCATCAATTGTATTCTCATATCCATTGCACCGGTTTGAAGTATGCGATCCATTAAATCAGTACTTTCTAATCTTAACATTATTATCGGATATGAAAGATATATAAAACCTAGATAAAGAAGTTATAATATTGAGAGGTCATCATCACACATGCGAGAATTTGTATACATTGGATAAACGCTTACCTAAGCTTTGCAACGCCATTTTTTGGACAGCTTCTGATAAATTTTCCTTACAGAAAAATAAAGCCAACTGAAAAATGATTGTTATTATGGGGCCCTATTTATAGAATGGTTTAATATGTGTTTTTCAAAGACAATTTTAATATATTGTACTTCTCATAACCTTGTCAATTGAGTCCAAATCTTTCATCTTCTCTAAAGTATGTGAGTATAGATCAATTTATTAGCTTTAGTTTTAAAAGTGTCAATAATCATCAGGTAAGATCATGGTGACCAACCTGGCTGATCAGCTCTTTTTTTATCGAAATCAAAGTTTTTACATAATAAACCGATAATCAAAAGGAGCACCATAACATTACGAGCAGATGATAGTTCCTTGCCTGCTTCCAACTGTTTCTTTTCTACTTTAAGCTTTTCTATAAGGTGTGAATAGTATAAATTAAATTAAATTTCTCGGAGGACAGCAAATAAGTGTTGGCATTTACCAGTACAAGAACGTAAAAGTTTTATCAATCGAGCATAATTGAACGTCAGCTTGTCTATTATAACACAGAGACACGGGACAACCTCTTGGAGAATCTAAAGTGTGAGTCAAAAACAACAAAAAATTACTATTATATTTGCGTCATATAAAGAAAAAAAATGTTATTTACTTTTTGAGGACTCTTTGTTAACAACCCCATAAGCGCTGTTTCGATTTCATTTAAGAAAATAGGGTTTGGCCGTTTAAGAAGTGGAAGAACATTCCGATATATCATCAGGACATAATATAGTATCGATTGATCATCCGACTAGAAAAAGTTATGTTAATAATGATAATATAACATGGTAAAAAACTTTAAGAATTTAAAGGACCTTTACCGTACTGGCACTTTTTAAATATGGTTGTAGGGTAACGACGTGATTACTAACTAGCGTTGGAGACGCGTTGCTTAAAAGGCAGATTGTACTAATGCAACTAACAACTTCTGTCTAAATTAAGAAAATAAAATTTAATGACAATTGATTTATTAAAATAAAAGGTAGTACATAAAAACCTAATAAAATTACCTTTGAATTGGAGTCTTGAAGGGTTAACAAATGTTCAAAAAGACAATCGACCATACATTGGCATATACTTAATATTTCTCGTTTTTGTTTATCGTCTTTTTCCAACACCTAATTAAAGTTTCAACATAATTCAATAATAGCCCCAAAATTATTATCATAAAGGTGAAATCGGTCAACCTTCTTGAAAAAAGCTCCTATGATATGTCCATTTCTTTCACCTAGTCGTTCCGAAACTCCAACGATCAATAAGCTTCTCGCTAAAACTTCTTTTTTGCCAACAGCAGACATCATGTTGAATTCACTTTGTCTTTCATCTTCATCAAGATAATTGCTTACATTCTTTTGGTGCTTAAACGGAGTGAACCATAACTCTTGAATAGTTTTTAGGGCCAATTCCTGTGAAAATATAAGAAATTTAACTCCGCTGATCCGGGCACTCATATTGTAACGCTTTTATCATTATTAACCTTGACATGATCATCATCATCGTTTATTCGCATGAGAATTTTACATCCGATGTCAATCATCATGGCCTGATCAGTACTTTTAAGGAATATGTCACGAAGTAGTTTAATCACACGTTTTCGAACATTAAGACCTGTGTCCTTTTAATGAAAAGATGAGAATTCAAAATTTTATACATTGAAGCTAGAATTGGAAAAATTATGGTTGATGATTACTTACTAGCACACGGTCACTAATAACTTTATAATATTGTTCAGTGATCTCTGGTTTTTGCGAAAGATAACGACCAACAAGATCGATAGCAGCATCACGTACGGCCGGAGAGTTATCGGAAAGTCTTTGCGCAATCGTTTGACGGACATTAACCTATATCATTTGAATTTCTGTTAAAAAGTAAACATGAGGATTTTTGAAAGAAAAACTACTTACTTGACTCAAAATACTGGGATCGCATACTACAACTTGTCCTAGGGCCCTTAGGGCCTTTGTTCGAAAGGCAACCACACCTGTATCCAAAGATACCAATATTCTTGAAAGAATTGAATCAAAGTTCTGGTAGAGGGACTGCCTTGATGCAAGAAGCTCAGTGATAAGAAGAATATCCGATCTATCGACGCTTTGCGACCTAATGAACATTGCAAAACGATGTTATATTTTTCTTATTTTAATTCATGCATTTTTAACATCAATGCAAACCTCTGTCCGAGACTTTGTGTTATGTGATCTTCAGATGACATTTTCCAATATTCAACAATAATTTTATCCATCAACTTTTTCATAGAATTATATTTAATCTTTTCCTCTTCTTCATTGCATTTCGGTTCCAATCGCTTTTCACCCATCAGTTGTAAAGTATTCACGAACGAAAACCCCCATTCTGTCAAGTAAAATTGACGTGCACACTAAATAATGGAGAACATTAAGTTAATACAAATTAATACACAAGAAATTGTTGTTTTGAACTATACCTGCACCGCAGGGTCTTCTGTGGCACTGATTTCCAAAAAAGAAAGCACAGCCTTTTGACATTCATAGAGATTTTTAATAGCTTGTGTACGAGTAAGAGTTGTGATCTAACATTAACAGATAGTGATATTAAAATAAACACCTATTTATAGTAGGAATCAGTCGGTGGAGATTAAAAACAAAAAATCCTAATACCTCTCCCTTTGGAATATTCTTTATCTTGGAGAACCATCTCCGTTCATCTTTCTCCTCCCAAATCTCATCGGACGTTTCTTCGTAAGATTTGATACCAGAGTTGGAAAACTTTTTGATGCGACCAGCTATGGTGCCCAAATAATCAATGGCCATTGATTTTGTATAAGTGTCAGCTTTTTTATCGTTAATGTAGCCAATCTAAAAAAGAAGGAAAAATTAGAATTAACTTCATTTAATAAAAATAAATTAGACAAACTTACCATTATTTTGCTGAAAATAAGAATTATCATTTCAGCCGCTGGCCATTCCGGATAATTTAATACTGTTATTACATCTTCCATGAAATTATCCAATAGAACACGATATTCCGATTCATTTGAATTTTTGATCGTCTTTGTACATCTATTTGTGATTTTTTTTAAAAAATAAAAATAAAAATAATAATAACAAATAAGGTTTTGATCAATGATGTTAACTCAGCAAAAAAAATTTTACCTGGAAAGCAAAAATTTGAAAATGTAACCAGCATTCGTACTGGCCGCGTCTATTCCTGCTTTCCACGCGTGACCGCACTAAATGTTATAAATCATTAATATGGATCTTTCGGGTGAATAACGTAATATCAATTTTTTTTTAAAAAACCTTTTTCGATTCACTCATTTCGTTGTGCACAACTTTTTCAGTAATTTCCATTTCTCTACATTCATCCGCGCTTTTAAGATCAATTTGACTTATTCCCGCGGTACAACTTTGTATTAATTGTAGGATAAGCGCCGAAACCATTTGAATAGATTTACCATCAGGCAACCTAATAGTTAAAAAGGTTGTTTTATATTAGTAGTTAAAATATAATATCACCTATAAATATCAAATAGGGTTTTACATTTGTACCTGTATTGTCTTAAATTTCGTTTAACCGTAGGCAACTTTATAAGAGAGGTAAGGATTTCTTCCAATATCCATGTACGTTGTTTTGGATGGTTTATAAATACCTATTGGTAGAAAATATTTAGAAAATGTCGTGAGTACCTAGTTAATTAGTAACATATGTACTTGATGACATTCTTACCGATCTTAATAAATCCAGTGCAACCAATTTTACAGCTTCGAGACCATTTCCGAATATGAAATTACTGTTACCACTCGCGGAGTCCACAAAAAATGGTCCAATAGCGATGAAGCTAATCGTGATCACAATGGCATCGGACAACTCCTCCTGCCTCATAAGTTCATATAATTTTTGTAAGTAATTGGTGATTATAGGAAGGATACCAGCGATTTGACGCTTGATTCGGGGAGTGAAGCAACGAAAAAAATATCAATAGCTATGTCAAGGAAAGTAAATAATCAATATAGTGCCAAAATAATGTATATAAATGATTAGAAAGGATATTGTTTGATCATCTCTTTCAGGGCTAAATTTGATTCACCTATAGAAATAAATAAATTATTAGGCAGAGGAATGGGTGTATCTGTAACTGTAAATTGATCGTGTTGCCTACTATTCAATGCATCATCTGAAGTGTTCATTTCAAATATACGATAGATTATCCCTCCAAGTTGACCTTTCACAAGATTGAGGCTTGAGGTAATCAAATCTTCTGGGTATAGCTATATTCAGGAAAAAAGAATCCGTTATAATCAAGTAACTGGAATTTCCAGATATGGCCTAGAAATAACAAACACCTGTTTGCTTAATTTTCCGCCAGTCATAATCGAAAAAGCAGCAATCGCAGCCTCGACCCCATTTATTATTTTTTCGAGTTTATCATCAATTATTGTGATATTTGACTCAACATCCACATCCATTTCGTCATTTTCAGTAAGATCATTTTCCAAATTAACTGATGATCTTTTTTTTTCATGCGAACTTGATGAATAGTTATTAGGAAGGATATCGGAAGTTTCGACCTCCCGAACCGATCTCTCTAAAATCTTAAGAATCCTTCCCAAATCATCCACCTCAACGTCTTCAAGAAGCTTGTATCGACTCACTTTACCAACGTACTTTGTAAGTTGGCGAATGGCCATTGATGTGAGCAAAGGCTCGTTCGAATTTATGCTGGAAGGAACGAGGATCGACAGATAAGAATTCGATGAAGGATCGGAAATGATAGAATCTTCGGCTTCGAATATCGTATTAATATAATTCATTAATTTGTTCAAGGCACCTATTGTTAAATGGATACTAATGAGTAAACATTACCAAAATAGATATTAAACAAAGTTAACTAAAATGTTCATGTACCCTCTTCACTTCTTTCGTCGTCCTTGTCTCTTTGTTTTCTGAATTCTTGGCTTGGTCTCTGAAAATATTGCTGACTGCTGCTGCGTAATTCATCCGGTGATCGATACTCCGCCAAAACATCTCGGGATGGCATTTCTATAACGACTTCTGGAGAAGCAATACGCAAATTATGTCGTTTTGTTATATTTGTTATATTATGATCTTCTATTTTCTTGTGATGTATTTCTATAACAGGGAACATCTCATTATTTATAACAACTTTTGGTGAAGGTAGTCGATTTCTTAAATTTTGTGAAGAAGCCGAATGCTTCCGTGGATATTCTAGATGTGACTGCTTAGTATATTTTGGAGGTAAGCTTTCAATGACTACTTTCGGAGATGGAGGATATAAATTGGGGATACCCTCTGACACTTTATATGAACTCCCATCCGAAAATTTCGATTTGTGATCAACAGGAGCTGATGTCCCTGCAAACGCTGATGGTGGACTACCGTGTTTCTGAGCATCGATTGAATGTAACTCACCCGAATTTTTATGATTTTTCTGATATTCGTTCGGAAGTTTCTTTTGACCTTCATGAGTATTATCTTGACATAGATCTTTGTTGGGTAATATGTTTGACTTCGACTGTGAATTCTGCTGACGAGTTATTTGTTGAGGTGTACCATTCTCACCGAACAATTCTGGAGTTGAAACATGGAATTTCTGTGATTGTGACAAAGAGTTTTTTTCTGATATTTGATACGTATTACGATGAATTTCTGTAGTGTTATCTCGATGTACAGTGTCCATTGTTTGCTTGAATGATCTTTTTTGCGGAACAGAAGGTTGAGGACAAAATGCATAATCAAAGGAAGGTTGTGGAAATGGTACCGGTGGACTTTTAAATCGCCTAATTCAAGAAAACAAGGATTCAGTTTCTTAGGTTAATATCTCGAATAGCAACGGGGTTTTGCGTAAAAAAATAACCTTAAGATCAATATTTCCATTTTTTTTAATAAGACAGATGTCTCAAAAAACCGGAAATTATGAAAAGAGCCCGTGTTTGATACAACTTACACATAACTCACGTCTACTTGGTTTAACAAATTCCTAACAGTATGCAGCTGTTGTTGCAGGGTTGCATCTGCAAATTGTGAAGACGTTTGATTCTCTAACAAATTAGCAATTCTCGCATATTGTGGGTCCGCTGTGTTACAAGTGGCATATTCTTCAAATGCAATGGCAATCGAAGGTATGTCTCTTATAACTTTTTTTAAATTGATAAATATTAGAAAGTAGAAAAGTAAGAGAAATTGATGTCAACATAATAATAATAATAATAAAACCTGCTGAAGCCGGGGTCAGAGAGGCTAAAGCCGTATATTGAAGTGCAGAGCGAACATCACTTGGAGCAGGAAGGAAAGAGGTTTCTGTAACTCTTTCACTACCAAATTGTTCTCCATTAGAACCAAAAGAATCGTTCATGTTTCTAGGGTTATCTTATTTATATCAATATTGTAAGGCTACTACTCTAATTACTCTGATTTTTCGGTTTTCTTCAAAGTTTAGACCTTACAACATTTTTCGAAACGAAGAAGATTTAATGTGTTATATCGTTTAATTTCATGTCTTTATCATGTGATTATTAAGAATTATATCACGTGAATAAAATTATCACGAATTCCCGAGAATATCAAAAATTTTGTGATCATTTTTAAGAATTCACATATACATGTAATGTAACTTATATATTTTACACAAATTGTCCAAGATATTTTTTCTTATAACGCTGTGTCTATACGCGAATTTTTAAGTAAACGATGAACTGACGCGTTTCCCGATCATGTAAAAAGGGTTTCTCCGAATAGAATCTATGAAGTTTTCCGCCTAGCAAATTTCGTTCTATTAATAATATATAGGGGGAAATCATAAACTTATATTGAATGGCAATGTGTAATAATGTAAACACCTGCTATGAAAGGTTAAAAAAGAATAAAGCGGAGGAGCGATAAAACCTTATGATGTACAGTAATATAGTATATGTTACACGTAACTCGATAATGAGCAGAGTTTATTTTCTACAGGTCATGTTTAGGTTCTAGAAAAATGTTTAACGATATCCTACGAATTTAGATTACCAAAATAATGATAATTGTATAAAATAAGATGACGTTTGATTATTAATAACGTTTAATCATTTTCGTTAAAGTAAACTACCGAGTCTTCTTTGTTTTAAAAGGCGCGTATTCATTGAATAAATGTTTAGAGTGCCATAACATATTTTGACGTAAAGTCCAATGTAAAGCGATTTGTGAAGTTTTATCGTTTATTCTCTTTACATGCTACAAACGAATGACTTTACCGAAACCACTTGTTAATAGTAAGTCTTACGCTTCCGTATTCTCCATACAGGCACATAAGGTTGACCAGGAAGGTATTTAATGGCTAGGCATCGACCTGATGGTATAGACCACAACTGCACCGTCTTGTATGAGCCATCCGGAGAGAAAATTACGCATCCAATATGTCAAGTATGTCTAGTTTTTGACCTGTTTAAAAAAATTCTCCATTGAATAAACTATAAAGATAGTTTATTTATTCTAATATTTACTATTGTATAAATATACTCATATTAAATGTTCGGGCGAAGAGAAGGACTATACAGTTCAGACAAGGTGGTCATTACATCTTATCCCCGGTCATTACGTAAGTAGAGTACGTACCTAACTTAATAAAGCGTAAGCGTATAATTAATAAAATGGATGTGTTATAGTAAATAAACTATGTACTGTATATTTATGTATTTATTAAAAAAAAAAGTTTTTTTTTTTAAGTTTTTTTTTTTATTGACTTAATAGTATTGACTATGTAGGTAAATAATTAATAATATAATGTTAATTATTTATTTACATCTTTATATTACTGAGATTTTTATGTTTTATATATTAGTTAAACGTGTAAATTATTAAATTTTAAATAAATTATAAACAATATACAGTATTTCTTTATTATATTTATATTTAAAATAACAAAAATTATAACTTCAAAGATATTTAAAATTTAAAAATTTAATCAAATCAAGCTCGTCAAATAATACTTTGTTATTAGTAAATATTTGAAGCTTTAAACATTTTCATAAACAAAATATTGATTTAATTCACATAATATTAAATAATTCACTGTATAAGATTTTATGCAAATTATTAATTGAAAAGTGTCTGGATTATTATTTTTTTACCAAAACTTTTACTTGAAATTTTTTCAAAAGTTAATATATGTATATACTGTATTTTTAAACAATTTGTATAAGCATATGCAAAAATATTAGCCAATTAGCATTTATAATTATTTTAGCATTTCTATTAACTTAAAATTAAAATCTTGCTTTTTATAAATTATCATTTGTATATTAGAATTCAAAGTATTTTGAATTCTCTATAATTTTCATTTATTACAATTAATGCATTCATGGCTAAATCTCGTATAAAACATACAGTCTAAACGAATATTGTTTATAAGTGTATTATTTTAACGTGCCGAAAATTATTTTTTTATTAATAATCACAAAGTTGTAATTCCAATAATTTTTATATAATAGATATTAATTAAAAACTTAAATAATATCATGAATTATGTTATTAGTCAAAAATCTCTGGGTAGTAACGACTCAACCCATACATCTGATCTGTTTGCAGGTAACCCAGATAATATTCATTCAAGTCAAAACACTAAATATGTCATCTTGGAATGCATGAATTTTGATCTAGGTTCTCGAGACCACGGCCTCATCATCCTATCTGAGCTTCCCGATGCCATTTGAGTGTTATTCAATGGTAAAGTTACACATTAACACAATAAGTATGTCCATTAAGAATAAACGGATATTGATGCAGAATTCTTGAGGGATCACATCCGCACAGTCTTATCTGAACTGCTCAATGTCAGTTGTGTGCTATATGGTGAGAAGGTTGTACTTCTAACACATTCGGTATGTCCTTCTAAAATGCGCGAATCTTGACCAGAATTCTTAAGGGACTACATTCATAATGTTTTATCTAAGCTTCCTGATGCTAGCTAAGTCATCTGGTGAGAATGCCGCAATGTTAACGTAGTCAGTGTGTCCTTTTAGAATAGGCGAAACCTTATTAAGATTCTCGAGAGACCGTAGCAGCATTGTATATTCTGAGCTTCTCGTTGTTACTTGAGTGCCATTTGGTAATAAGGTTACTGTTGGTATATCCTAGGATGGATTTTGATTCTTGATAAACCACAGCACACCGTATTATTTTCATTTCACCTCCTGCTGCTATCCGGTGAGAAGGCAACAATCCAAATATGACCACTATGTCCTTTTAGAATGCGTGATCCTGATCTGAACTACCCGATATCATCCAGAAAAGAAGGTCTCATTATTAACTGAATCAGTATGTCCTTCTAGAATACACAGATCCTAATCGGGGTTCTTGAGGGAGCACACAACCGTATCGAATTTAATAACTGCCGATGCCAGTTTCGTGTCATCCAGTGAGAAGGTCCAACAAGTATAAAATACATATAAATTCTAACGTTTCGACATTATAAAGATAAAAATTTTTTTTCACTGGCAACAGCTCCCTGAATTGCACGCTCGACTATCCACATTGCTAAAATTTGCATATCGCAAGAGTGTGATCAAACAAACCATAACCTGAATCCTCTTCGGGAATAATAATTTCCTTGTCACTAAATACTGTTCTTTGATAGCATTTGTTGCAGCTATTGAAAACCTGTGAGATTTTTTAAATTTTTGGTAAGATTAAACAGATTGTTATTAAATTTCAACCTGCTGCATACCTTTTGAACTTCTACCCTGTTGCACTACTCGATTAAAATACGAATGATTCCGGGATCACGTAGTATTGGTTTCCTTCAAATAACGTATATCTAGATTCATGCCTTCTTGAAAATTGATCGGGCGACAACAAGGATTTGTGGATAAATCGATATCGATCACCATTGCAATTTAACGTGTCTCTGGATCTTTTTATCCAAATAATTTAGCACACCAATTTGTATAGTCTGCGTCTGAATACTCTGCCACAACCTCATTGCCCTTAAACGGTTCAATTGCCTAGTTTTGTTAAATAGTATCCAATTTCGCGTAAAATCATTTTCATCTAACTCTTTAAAAGCCTTTTGTTTCAAACCATTTTTCCATAAATTGTTGTGCTGTATAAGATTAAACGTGTTATACTGTATTTTTTACAAATCCTCATTCTCTTGCAATCTAAGTTTGGCATGACTTATATAGAAATTTTTAAGATAAAAGGGTTACTCAGTAACTGTTCTGAATGAATTACATGCTATAAAACGGGTGTCTTCATACCTTTACACATTCCATGGCATCTTTGGAGCAATATTCTTTTGTTTTTCAACATATTTTCTAGAAAAAAGTCGATACTTTGTACTTAAATAGTTCACTCGCGGAATTTTTTTTGTCCGAGGCAAGCGTAGGAGATAATGAGCAGAAAAGTGATCATTTCCGCATTTTTTAATGCTCCGACAATTTCTATATAAAAAAAGGAAAAATTTTTAAATTATTTAAATACTGTATATTCATTAAAAAAAAATACCAAATAATACCAAACCTATCAACTCGCCAAATTCACGCCCCTATCCAACCTCCGTAATACTTACCCTTACTCTTGTCCGGTCGTCGTATCAGACCCGAAACGCCGTACTTCGCGTCGCCACTAACAACAGTGTTACGATGATCGCACATTTCAAAAAGGTAATCACTCATTATTTTCGTTATTCCTTGGTTTCTTTTATCTGCGTGTGAACGTTAATAAAATGAAAGAGAATGGAGCTCAGATCAATAAAAATCTAATATTTACTTAATTTGCCTTGCTCAATAAATTCCCCGAATCCCACAAACCTGCCAAATCCTTCCCTCTTGTAAACTTAACTGAACCTGACCCGCAATAATAGATCAATTCTCTTAGTAATTGATCGTCCAGCAAGGAAGATTGCACCTTCTGATAAAAGACGTGTGGATCATCACACCTTGAAGAATCACCCTAAATAAATTCAGATGTCATATGGTCAGATTTCATAACTCAAAGGGTAAAGTACTGTAGTAATAAGCATCTAGCCTAAATACTTCACTACGGTTTGAATATTTGAAATGTTTTTGATAGAACTTACCCGATAATCTGCGGGTCTAAAATTGATCCGACTTACTATCGAGTCATACAGTGCCAGGTTAAACTCGAACCCGATCTGATCCGACCGACCCATTCGAAACACTTTATAAATTTCTATTAATTGTACTTAAGTCACATTAAATGAAATAAAAACCGAATGGACGTCCGAAATAATTGTCTTAAACGAATGGTTATTAAACTTAAACAGTTTTTAGTCTGTTTCCAGATTTCGTTACTTAACCGATAAGAGACGCGATACTTTAATTGAGTGTAAAAAAGAACAAAATGTGTTAGTAGTTGTAAAAATCAGTCCTATTATGATCAATGTGTAGATAAAACGCGGTCTGAATTAGTCACATTACTTAAATAGCACAACCTAGTAAACGTTAATGTAATAAGCTTTCTTAAAATAGCGACGAGATATTAAAGATTTATGACAAACAAATTTGAATAAAAAATTTTTATAATTTATTTACTTAACCAATTTAAATTTACAGAAATTATCTCATATATTTCGCGTGAATTACATTATATAAAGATTATACATTAAATTTATTTCGCGTAAATTACATTATATAAAGATTATACATTAAATTTATTTCGCGTAAAACACGTCTAAGTATATACACTAAGGTCAAACATTTAATAAATTTCTTATAAAATATTTAATAAACAAAACCACCTCGAAGTTCTAACTCATATTACGTTCGAAGCTTATTTATACATTTCTCACGTTATACACGAAAATACAGGAAAACATATCAGATACGTTTTGAGAAAACTTGACCGTTCGTCCTATTACCTAAAGTAATGACAAGTATTTCCGTTAGATAAATGTTATCTAGCATGCTACAGGGAATATTGAAGTAGCTAGATTTAACGTTTTATTATTTTTATTAATTTATTTATCACAACGTATATTTACAAATATTCTATAAACTTAAACTTAATTTCAATATAAACTAAAGAATAAACGTTTCGTTTCTTTTATCGATATCCGATTACTAGAAAGACAAAAAAAAAAAACGAATTAATATCGATAAAATATCAATAAAATATAATACTGTAAAATAAATACGTAGGAAAATAAAAAAATACTTATCTATACAAAAAAAAGTTAAAATATAGTATAGGAAATACTATATTTTAACTAAAA
>CAJVPV010001163.1:0-16994 GCA_910591835.1 Acaulospora morrowiae
CCGAAGATAAAAGTTATATAATTTTGATTAGCCGAATTATATACTTTTTTGACGAATGATTGATGAGTGACATTATGTTGAATAAATCCATTTCGATTAGTGTAATAGATTTATATTATTAAGGAATAAATGAGAAATTTATATTATTATTACTATATACTGTATATAGTCATATTGTTTATTTTTATCATATATAGTAATATGATTTCTAATTAATTTATTATATTTTTAATAATAATATAATTTTTAAAAAATATTTGAATTCAATTTCATTATATATATAATTGTTACTATACATATAATTATATTGTTGATCCTTATTATATATAGTAATATGGTTTCTAATTAATTTACTATGTTTTTAATAGTAATATAGATTTTAAAAAAAGTTTAAATTCAATTTTATCATATATATATTTGTTATCAACTTTGTTTATAAGAATAATTAAAATCTTTAATTATTATATATTATCTTACTAGATTCTTTAATTATTAGTATAATATATATAGCAATATAACCTTAGTATTGTTATATTGTTATTAGTTATTATTTCTTTTTAAATATTGTAAAGTATAACTTCTTGCAAATTCAGATTATAATAGTTTTTTATATATATCTAATTTTTGTTATTAATAAGTAAACAAAATTATATTTAATAATAATAATTATATCAATTTTTTGAAAAAGTTAAATCATTCATTATTTTTTTAAAAACTATTAAAAAAAATTTTTTTTCAAAATTTATATTTAAAAAAAATTATTATTTCTTAATTATTTTTAAAAAAAGAAAATTTATTAATCAAAAGAATAATAAAATAAGATATTGTTTTAAAAAAAAAGAGAGATCTAAAGAAAAAAATTTTTAAAGAAAAAAAATTTAACTTTAATAAGAAAGAAAAAAAAAAAGTAGAAAAAAGAGTTTATAGAATAGAAAAAAAAAATTAAACAAAAAACAACAAAAATTAAAAATTAAACAACTCAAAAGTTTCTTAAAAAAAATTTTGAGCATTTAAAAAAAATGGAAAAGTGTTTTTTTAATTAAATATAATATATATAAAATAATTAATATATATAATTAAATTTTATTATAATAAATAGATTAGAACTATATATATAATAAAATTAAATTCAAATATTTTTCAAAAATTATATTACCATATATAGTAAAGATAAATTATATAATCACATGTATAGTTGAGACTATATATGTGTTTATATTTAATTTAGACATTTTTCAAAAACTGTATTATATTCATATTATTAAAAAAATAATAAAACATATTATTATATTAATTTATTTTAAGATTTATATCATAAATTATAAATTTTATAATTTTAAATTTTAAATTATAGAGTAGTAAATTTATGCCCTGAAAATTATTGGTTTATCTTTAAAAATAATTATCTATATATAATACTATATTAAAATTAAACTAGCACAATTTTATAGAATATCTGTTAATAAGTTTAGATTTATATATGATTCTTGAATCCTTAATATCAAAACTATTGTGTTGTTTATATAATTTAGCTATTTACTAACTATCTCATAATAAGAAAATAGGTTTATTAAGCTATTATTGTATAATATTAACTATATTAAATTTTTTAAATCTGAACTTTTTAAATGTAATTAGAAGGAATAATAAAAATTGTTTCTTTTCAAGACAAAGTATCAAAATCTATATTTTGAAAGATCAAAGCCAACCTATATTCAGACTGTCACTTTAATATGAACCTGTGATCTTAAGAAATAAAAAAATTTTTTATTTTTTAAGAAAATAAAAAGAAATAAAAAGTATAGTTAAAAAGTTTATTCTAATAAATAAAAATCTTTCAATATTAACTTTGATTTATCAGAATAAATTCTTTACTATTATTTATAATTAAGTAAATCATTAATTTCTATTATTCTATTGCTGATCAAAAACATTCAAGGTACTTATAACAAGTCTTATATATTTAAGGAATTATTACTTGAAATAAGTCTTATACCTTAGAGAATTATTGTTTAATGCTTTCACAAAATAATTAACAATAGAGAAAGCTTGTTATTAAATTAAAATAAGACTTTTTTTTATTTTTAAAAAAAAAGAATCCAATCCAAAAAAGAAAGTGAATATTATAATATATTTTGACAAAACAGATATCTTATTATCTTGCTCTTTTCACTATATTCAATAGCATCATTAGATTTATTGTTATATAAGATAAGACATATAAGAGTTATGTATCCTGTTTATATTTTTTGTTATATATAGATTAATCAATTCAAATTTTTATTCAATTATCATTCAGAAGTTCTGATGTAACCAAAATTCAAAATCAAATTGAAGTAAGTAAAATTTCTCAGAAAAACTAAAAAAAAGTTTATATACTTGAAATAATAAAAGAGAAACTTAAAGAAAATAAAAAAAAAGTTTTAAAAGTCTAGTAATCTTCTCTAGAGTTTTGAATCTCTAAAAAAAAGAAAAAGTATATTTTTTATACAGGTTTTTTTTTCTAATAAAGTATTCTTATCTTTGATTTTGTAGATAGATTTTTTTTTTGTATTTACTTGTAGAAATATTAAAAGTTTATTTCAAAAAGAAAAAGAAACAAATAAAAAAGACTGAAGTCTTTGGATAGTAATGTTGTTAAAGAGAGTATATAGATTTTGTTACAAAAAAATATAAAATTTCTTTGAAACATTTGTTTTTTGGATTGGTAAGAGAATTAGCAAAAAGAGTTTATAACTTGTTATTTTATATATTATTTGTTAATTATAAAATATATTTCTAGTTTTTAAAATATTTATTAATTAATATTTTAGTTAAATTAATTTAAAAAGTATAATTTTTTATAATTTGATAATATATCAAGTTTAAAAAAAAAATTAAAAAACATAAAACTATTAAATTTTTTCAATAAAATATTTGCTTTTTATTTATTTTTTTATTTATATATAATATTATCTAATTCAAATTTTGATTAATTAGTTTTTAATAAATACCAAACTAATTTAATATAATTTAAATTCAAAATCAAATTAATATAAACAAAATCACTTATATAAAAAATAAAGTTTTTGAAATTTAATAAAAATGTAATCTAACTTATCTAAAATTCAAAATCAATTTCTTTTTGAATTTGTTTATTATAAAAGAAATATAGAAAAAAAAATCAAAACTATAGTTTATTTTATAAAAAATTCAAATATTCTAAATTTTAAAAGACAAAAAAAATGATAAAAAAAAAAAACTCTTTCCTATACATAATATTTTTTTTAAAAATTTCCTTTTATAGTAATTTTTTTAAAATTAAAGAAATAGTTTTTTTTATCTTCACCTTTAACTGTCCCAAAGTTCTCTACACTTCTATTGTCTTTACTACAGAAACCTCAAGGAACCTAGGAAAGTACACTGATGCATCGGGATGGGACCTCTGACCAGGGAAAAACAAGCTTGAGGACCTTACTATTTTCTTGGATTACATGAGGGAAGGCCTGTGGCAGTTACCTTTCTACAAATTTTCCTTGAGGTTCCTCTCATTTGTACTTCTTATCAAAAAACAATTCTTATTAAATAATTTTTTTCTGTTCTTGGAGAGCTATTCTTTTTTTCAAAAAACCAAATCTCACATCGATATTGTTTATATTGTTGGTTTGGGGCACTAGCAGTATATACAATACTCACTCTTCATTATCACTCAGCACAATATGCTACATTACAAAAATTCAAAAATTTCCACTTAAAAAATTTCTCACCAAAAAACTGTAATCAGTTTACTCCTGTCAATGGATCATCATCTCAAAACCAACCAATCAAATACTATCAAACATCAAAACAAACTCGTATAACCAAAACACCTCATAATGATCAACATAAACAAAACCAGTTTTGGTAACTACAACCAAAACAAAATCACACCACCAACTCATGGACCAATCAACTTACCAACCACTTACCATATCAATACAATAATAACAACAACTACAACGACAAGCCAAATCTTATATACTCCATTATCCGTGTTAACGAAGATTATATTTACAAGTCGCAAAGAACCGGAGAGACAGGACAATGAGCCTAGCCAGAGGTTCTCTTGGAAATACAATTTTTTTTCTCATAGATTTTATAGTTTATATAATTTTGTTTTAGTTTTAGTTACTTTTATTTTTTTTCCTCTCAAATTTTTTTTCCTCTCAAATTCTTTTTACGTCTTAAACAATTTTTTTTCTAAGTAGATAAGCATAGCTACTACTTGACCTATATTTAGCAACAATATTGTTTTAAAATATCTTTTTCAGTATTAGCTATTTATAGTTTTAGTAAGTAGGCTAGCATTAAACTTGCTGTATGCTTCGCACCCAAGAGATGTTGTTTCTTTTGTAATGTATACCTTGTAATATACGAATAAATAAAGAATTGGTGTTTATTTACTTTAAAAAAAAAAAAATAACATCAACTTTTTTCCAAATGCATAAAGTTTTCTTTTTAAAAAAGTATAAACAAAATGTTTATAGAAAAGATATCTAATAACAACAGAAGTCAAAAAATCCAATAAATATTTCCAATAGATCAGAATGTGTCTAAAGATATAAAAGAAGAATAAAGAAAGATATTATTACTACTAGAATATAACCTTATTTAAAAAAGCTCACAACAATTACTAAAAAAAAAATACTGCAACAAGAACAAACAGTTTATCCAAAAATCAAAACAGAACAACAAACAAGAAATAAACTAGATTAAGAATAATAGAATAGTTAAGAACAACTATTGCTTTTTTTTTATAGAATAAAATAGTAGAAATATAATATAGTAGAACAAGCATTTTAAACAATAATAAATTCAGTTAGGAGAGATCAATCTGTACAAAAAACAAATAAAATTCAAAAATTGATAATATTGATAAAAAAATATCTAAATCTATTTTATCTTTTAATAAAGTTTAAAAATATAATAGAAAATAGTATAAAGTGGACATTCGTGTTATCCAAGAGAAAAAAAACAATATATTAAAAACTAGAATATATTATCATTATATTTATTTCTTTAGAAGATTTTTTTACAGTATATACTAAAGAAAAAAACAAAAACATAAATTATTGTCATTTTTAAAGATTAATAAGCAGCACAATATATTACAGTTATAGATCTATCAGATGTAATTAACAAGAAACAGGAACACATAAAAACTGAATATTAAGAGATAAATAAGAAAAATTTTATTATGATATAAAATATTTTCTTAAACAAAACTTTTTTTTTTTTTTTAAATGGATGATTTATACCTTTATTCAAATTATATTGAAATATATATTAATTTCCTTGTTAATACTCGATGCATCTAGAAATAACTAACTTAAACTTATGGCATAAACTTGAATATCACTAAAAATATGTTCTATCATAAGGCTTATTACCAGCAAAAGTAACAGTATTTCTTGATTGATTTATCAAGCACTACTGATTCCTAAAAAAATTTATAAAATGAACCAACTTTTCTACATCTTCCAACCTTAAAATTTGTAAACTTTTTCATTAAGGTTTCTCAACAACTAATGGATTATTCATCAGAGTATTGTGTCTCTATTCTTTTCAAAAAGGAAAGGGGAAGACTTCTTCTTTGGCAACTTTAATGGCTACAGTGGAGAGGAATGGTTTCAGCAGTTAGCTTTATTGATTCTATTCCAATTGCCCAAGACCTCAGGTTCAATTGTTACTACCTTTCTAAAATGATTGTATTAGCTAGATGGTACAATTTCAGTCACTTATTTCTTGCACCCAAGGAAATAGAGTTCCATCGTGATCTAAATACAATCCTTTCATACTCGGATGGAAACTTAATACTGTTGTCCTTGCCAGTATTTTGAAATATTTTCTCATCTAGGTGGCTGCCTGGAGGATTACAATTTGAAAAGCGGATGGAACTTAGGTCTAGCCAATACCTTAAAACCTATGGCGGGATTGATGATCCAATCCTTTAGATAGTGCCTAACTTCAAGCATAGACTGCTTATTTAAAAAGGCGCAACTCTTCCAAAGTTAGGCTATGTCTTGAGGGGAGTCTTCTATTCTGGCAAATGTTACCAACTGAGTACCTTTACTAAAGGTAAGAATGGTGGATATCGCTGATGGGCTTGGCAGCCTTTATGATAGAAGAAGTCATGTTGAAGGTCTTGCTGAGTGGTTTACAGTATACATGTGGCATAAATTATTTTGCTATTGACTCAATTCCCAAAATCCTCAAAAATAATTGCATCATGACTCAATTATTTATATGTTTTAATAGTGACTCAATTAATTGCGTCAAATAATTGTGTCAATTGTGTCAAGGATCTACGAATTTCAGCAACATGTATAGTTTACAGTTTGTGGTCCTCCACAAACCATGAATCAGAACCAAAAAACCCCATAGGGGAAAAACATTCTGTCCACCTTGTTTGTATTTATAAATGTAGAGAAAGAATAAAGGAAAGAAAAGAGAAAAGAGGGAGGTAGAGGAGTATACATACAAGTCCAACTATGTCAAAACAGACACTTCATCGCCTTGTTCTTCCTGTCTGAAGTAATGACATCATCGGAATTGTGTAGTATGAATAGGAACGTGTTCTTGTTTTGTTTATCTGTTACTTGTTTATTGTTGTCCAATTCAAATTTTCAGTCAATGGAAACCCAGCAGATCCAGTGTAACCAAAAATTCAGGGTCAAATTAAGGTAGGCAAATTTCTCCAGAAAAACTGAAGAATTTTGAAAACATGCTAGGAAGGTAACTGTATTCATGTTGTGAAGGTTTCTGGAGACCAAGATATCTAACAACCTTTCAGCTTTTGGGATTGTCCTTCCTGATAGAGATACTGATATCACGATAGTGAAAAGAAGAAGGGAAGCCAAATAAACTGTCTTCTTTCCTGGAGAACTCTTTCTTGCCATCGGAGTTTGGGGGAGTAAAAACTAAGGTATCTTTTTGTTTATACTTTGTTAAAGGGATAAATAAAACAGTGGAGGGTGTGGGAGTGTCTTGCCAAGGTCTGTCAAGTTGTATTAAAGAGAGTGTATAGGTTTTGTTAAGAATAAAGACATGCTTTAGTCTGAATGCTATTTTGGAATATTGATCAAGAGATCAGTGAGAAGAGTTTCTAATGCTTAAACAAAACTTATAGAAGTAACAAGTCTTTTTCTAATATGAACAAATTTAAGGAATTATAATAAAAACTCGGAATTTATAACAATATGATACAATTATTTTTGCAGACAAAAAACCTAAAAACAAACTAATATAAAGCAGAATCAATAATTCTGAATGAACACTTACACAAATAAAACAAAGATATAAAATTGCAACAAAACTTACAAATATTTTATTTAATATAATAACTTGGAATCTCAAAAACATTATATAAAGCAAAAAGTGCATGTGCTACATTCTAAAATTTGTAAGCTGAAGATACAAACTGAAAAGATTTGCAGTTATCAATTTTGAAACATAAAAAGAATTTCTCAAAACAATACAAATATAATATTTTCTAAAGAAACAACATTAACTTTTATTCCAATTATAATCAACATTGTACAATTTACAATAAATCCTTATATCTTACTAAGAATATTCAACTAAAGAAAAATATTTACAATGAAATAACTATAATAAAAATCAAGTATTCAAGTTTGAAACATTATATAACAAATTTAGATAAAAAAAATATCCATAATCTGCAATATTAACAATCTCAAGCAATTAAGAATCACAAGAGTAGAAACTTATGAAAAAACAGTTTTATATATAGCCAATTGAAAATATAACATACTATTCACTTTACAAAAATTACTAATATTTTTAAAGAAGTTTAACAAGAATTAAATACCATAAAAAGTCAGTTTTTAGAACTTAATAAATGCATTACTATCCTGAAATACTATAATAAAGAATACAATAAAACAATAAACAGCAAGCAAATACTTATTTCACAAGAAATATCAAAGTAAAACTAGTTCTATAATATATAAGCTTATTAGAAAACAATATCAAAAATCTTAAAAATACTTAAATTAAAATTTTATCTTCTATTAATGAAATGCAAAACCAAATATACAAATCTTTTTCACTATAGATTTTTTAGTTCAAATTATAATATAAATATTTACTGAAAAACAATAATTATAGAAAACACAAATAATAATAATAACAACAATAATAATATTCAAGTATATAATGATTTATAAATTTTTTAACAAAATGATACCAATAACAATATGTTAATTATAAAATAACAACTTGTAATAATATTAATATAGTTAAACTTTGACTCTAACTATAGTAAGAAAATTACAAACATATAAGAAAACAATATACAAAACATAATTCAAAACAATTAAACTTTATTAATAACAAACAATAAATTCCAAAATTCAATAGATAGTAACAAAGATTATTACAGTATAAAATATCTTCAATTAATAATTTATAATTAGACTTAATTAAATATTGATACATTATTATAATTAATATTAAAGAACTTAAATCTAATACTAAAAAAATAATACTTTAGACAAACTGGATTCTCAAGTTCAAAAACAATATTATAATACTAACAAAAACCAATATTTCTGAAAAGGAAGAAAGTTTTATACAATTTTTTAACTATTAAATTATATTGTTGTAGGGAAAAATGATGGGTAAATGATAGGAAATTATAAGGGTAAGTATATCAGGTATAAACAGTATATCAGGTATAAGTAGTATATCAGGTATAATAGGTATAATAGGTATAAAGTAAAAATGTATATAAGTGACCTGAGAATGGTCAAAAAGTAGGGAGAATCAGAATAGGTACTGCGCAACTGTTAAATAAAAATCATCTTTATTTGATAAACTATTGCCTTGTGATTGACTCCAGTGTCACGTAGCTAACGGAATTGCTGCACGTGAAGTAACCATTGAGGACGCAAGATCGACAGACTGATCTGCATCAGCATTACAAACTCTGGCCAAATTCACACGCCTCTTTTGAGCAGAAACTGCTCCGATTATTACATGGTGTGAGACAGATCGAAGCGACTGACTCGCTGTGATTTCACCACAACAATATGAAACAATAGCAATAAACAAATTAAAAATTTGAAATAATTAAAGTTCCTAACAATATTATTTTAATATCAAATTAATACTGAATTTACTATAAGTTTAATATAATAAATCACAACTCATATATTAAATTTATTATAAGTTAATATCAAGTCAATACTATTTCAGTACTTAGTTCAGAATCTTAAATATAATACTTCTAATAAAAAAGAATTTAGCAACATATATTTTTAACAAATATAAGAAAAGATAAAATTATCTGAATAGATTTTCTTTTCAAATATAAAAGAAAAACATGAATAATTACAATATATATTTCAGCAATATCATATACAAATCACAATAAATGTATTTAAAAAATATCAAATATTTTAATAGAAGCAAAAATATTACAAATATATATAATTATATTGTGTAATTTCCATATAATAACTAATTTAAGCTTGGATATGTTAAACTTAATTCTTTATAAAAACAAACAATTTATCTTTACAAAGTTAACTACTTATTGGCTCACTACTAGAGTTTCAAAAAAGTATTGAACTGGTATTGAACTGGTATTGAAATGGTACTGATCTATAGTAAATTTAATATATGGGTTGTGACCTACTCATATGTTTTTATAGTAAATTTAAGTATCAAAGTGGTATTGAGTGGTATTGAAGTGGTATTGAAGTGATATTGTTAGGAGCTCTATTCACTACAAATCAATATATAGGATATAGCTTTGGGCTTGCTGTAAAAGTTTTCAATGATTCTTTTTTGATTTAGTTAAAACTTTTCTAGTAATTCTTATTAGGCTTGAGCTAGGGCTTCTCAAATTAATAATTTTTTGAGTTTTTTCAAATCCTAAAGAGATATATGTTTAAGTTGCCATTAGCATTAGCTGTATTGTATAAGTTATATAATTCTTGTCCTGAAAGATGTACTACTGTACAATTGTTTTTGAGTTTAAAGATAATAGTATTGATTTTTTTTTTTTGAATTTTTAATTTCTTTTCTGTCTTAGAGTAAGGATTCTTGAGAATTACTTTAACTTCCACTTTTTTAATATATTTGTTTATAAAGTTTCTGATAAGATTATGAAGTTCATCTCAATTGAATAATAAGAGTAGACTTGTCCATAATTCAATGTTTTGAATAAATTTTTGGATATTTTTACTTGGTGTTTTGCTAATTTCAAATTTATATGCAGGTTTGGTTTTTTTGAACTTGAAGTAATCTAATTTGATTGTTATGATGTGATGGTTAGTTAGGATGAAGTTACACTCTTGAATCTTATATTATATTGTTTTGGAAACTAGATCTCTTGTTAATTAATTTGGGAGGTACTACCATATATCACTGCATACAATACCCCAGGTATTAATCAATTTATCCTCTAATAAATTGATTAATACCTGGGGGGGTATTTTACTAGAAGGGGGTAGTATTAGTGGCAGAGTATATCATTACTATAAAATTCAAAATACGTATTAATCTTATTTATTATTATATTAATATACCCAGGTAGTAATCAATTATCAAGCAACAATTTTTTTGAATACTACTTGATATTATTAGTGGGGATAGTATTTGAAGGGTATTGTATGCAGTAGTATATGGTAGTAGAAATAATAAAGATAAATGCTCTTTCATTAAAGTGTTGTCCTAAGTTAATATAATTGTGTAAGTGTTTGTAAAGATATTATTTGTATAAAAATGTAGGAACATTAATTGAGAAGCTGTTTTTGGAATAAGTATTAAAGCCTTCCATAATTGCATAATAGAATTTGTTGTTTACTGTAACTTTGATTATTTGGAGAATCTATTTAATTACTATTCTTCTTTCAAGATTATTATGTGGTAAATATATTGTTGAGACAAAAATATTAATACTTCCTTTAAATTTAAGCAAAAGAGTAATACAATATTTAGAGACATTAATAATTTGATATATATGAGAGGTGAAGTTTTATCCAATAATAAGAGCTGTTTCATTTTTTGCTGTAGTATTAGAGTTGTCATAAATTATTAATTTGCTATTAATATTTTTGAAATGGTAGTCTTCTTGTTTAAGTTTGGTTTTGATACAAAATAGAATGGTTTAATCTAAAATGTGATTTGCAAGAGCCTTGAGTTTGGAAAAGTTATTGAGACCTTTGGTGTTGATAGTTGTAAAAATTATTAAGTTTTGTATTGAATTTAATATAGAGTTGGTTGGATTTGATTGATTGTTAACTGAGTTGATATTGATTGAATTATTAATTGCTGTAGAATTTGTACTTATAGAAGTTAATATAAGAATAAAATATGATCTAACTTTGGTTTTGGAAATATCTCTTTAATAATTAGGAATTCTGGAAGTCTGGAAAAGGAGAAGATTTGATGTAATTAATAGATGATTATTGAGAGAGTATTATTGTCAACTAGAGAAAAGTCAATTGTTATTAAATCCTTGTTTGATAGATTTTGTTGATTTTTTTTGGATCTTCTGACAAAACTACTTGTGAATTGGCAAACCAATTTTCCAGAATTCTTTGGAACTTATAGAAGTTGTAAAGTATTTTGATTTTTTTCTTGAATTGACTGTTATTATAAGATAATTGTCCAATATTGAGACTTGAATCAATGTCTCTCAATTTTCGTGGAAGTTTTGGCTTGTTGGTCTGGAATATTTCTGAGTTAACCCAATATGGGTCCAATAAAAGAGAAAAACAGAAGTCAGATTTTAAAATTCTGATTAGAAATTAAGTATCATATGGGTTTGTAATAGGAATTTGAATTTTTAACTTTGAACAGTACTTGTTAATTGTTGATAAAAAGGAAGAAAGAAGTTGTTTAAATTTGAAAAAGTTAGAAAAAAGATGCTCAAAGTAATATTTAGATCTGAGATTTTTAATAGTTTCACTGATATTATTTGTAGATATATCAAGAGAGAAGATATTAAGAAATTTTGATTCTAATTAATTAGGAGAAGAAGAAAGGAAATCTTGAGTAAAGAAAAATCAAAGTAGAATAAAATAATAAAAAATCTTTTGAGTTTTGTAATTTTGTTATCCAAGTTTCTGAGATCTTTTCTTTTTTTGATTAGAAACAGGTATAAGACTTTCTTGGCAAGGTTTTGAGAAAGATTGAATAAGTTTGAAAGGGTGATTAAGTTTAAATCTGATAGTAAATTAAACTTGTAAAAGAAGTGAAGTAATCCAGCTATGCTTGTTATGATACTTCTATCTAGAATTGAAATTCTGTATAGAATTTTGACTTTAGTTTGTGATAAAATAAGATCTGGAAAAAAAAAATTCTGTGAGATTGTTTTGAAACATTTTTTTGCTTAGTTAAAAAAATTTGTAATAGTCTAGTTTACTTACTGTTCTTCTTGGAGTGACACAAGTAGGGCTCCTAACGATACCACTTCAATATCAGTTTGATACTTAAATTTACTATAAAAACATATGAGTAGGTCACAACCCATATATTAAATTTATTATAAATCGGTACCATTTCAATACCAATTTGATACCAGTTCAGTACTTTTTTGAAGCTCTAGACACAAATAATTGCACCTATATTTATTATTTGTGCCAGAAGGTGTAGATTGAGATCAAAGATATTGATATATCTCAAGTAGATGATAAATAAACTAGTATTTAACAAGAGTTTGATCTTGGATCTGATTTCTTTATTAAGTTTTAAAATCTTGTGTTTTTCTTTATAAATTTTCTCAAATTGGTCTTTGAGTTTCTTATATTCTTTTTGATGGTCTTCTTTGAGTTCTTTGGTTTTGTTGAATCTGAAGAAGTCTTTGTCTCTTGCTTCTATTCTAGTAAAGATAGCTAGACAAGGTTTTTGTCTGATCTTATCTTTTGATTATTTGTTAATACTTAGTAAAAGATTGATAAGTTTCTTTGAATTGTTTCTAATTGAAAAGAATTTGGAGGCCCACTGGATAATCTGATAGTATTTGCTAACAAGATTATTAGAAATGCTTGGATCTTCCTCTTTTTTATCTATATTAATAGTAATATCATAGTCTTCTATCCCTAAACTTTTTAAAATTAGATCTTTCTCCTATGCCTATAGTCTTTTGTGGGCTGGATCTATTTTTTCTCTATTAGCACTTCTATTTGCTAATCTTTTATGTTTTTGGTGTGTTTTAGTTGAAAGAATAGAAAATAGAAAGCATAAAGAAAACAGAATAGAATTGTTAGATTAATTAGAGCCTATAGTTGAATAATTATTTCAAGATGACAAAAATACTAAATATGATTTTTTCAGACCCAGCTTTTAAACAATACATATATAATATAAATTTTAGGATCATATTAGAAAATTTCCAGTCCACTTTTGAAAATAATTATCCAGTTGTAGGTAATATAGTATAAATATTAAAGTTGAAATTGTTAATAGTTTTCTCAAAAGTGTTTTTTTCCTCCTAATAGATATATGTTTTGATAATATTGCATATTTCTATATTATCTGAAATGGAAAAGTCCAAATCAATGAATATTAATTGATTATCTTTATATAAATCTTGTGCTAATAGTTATAATTGATTAGTTATTAAATTTGATAAGTTTGATTGATAGTTTTTTGAGTAATAACTGAATTCTAATTAGTTAGGAGTTTTAATTAATTAAAGTTTTTGATTGGTAGTTATTCTTGGATCTGGTTGATTTAAAAGATTGTTGAAAGTTTTAGAAGATAAATCTATTTCATTAGAAGATAGTATTTGTGAAATAGATGGTTGGTTTGTTTTTCCTAGTTGATAGACTGTTGTAAGAATAAATATTTTTGCTTTTTTAGTATGTTTTTATTATTTGAATCATGTTCTAGAGTATGTGCTTCAAGTAATTCCAACCTTTTATCAGTACTTTCTAAAAAATCTCATTTCTAAGTTAGTCATTATTTGTAAAGTGAATTATGAAAGTCTAAGAATTTGTCTAGGATCTGAAGTGGTTTCTTTTTAAAAACCAAAACTTGTGTTAAAAGATTTTTGTAATTCTTTGAATTTGTGAATGTGATTTAGAATATTAACAAATTTGTAGACTCTGGTTTGAAAACATTTGTAATAGAAATGAGTCACTTTGTTGGATAATTGCTAAGCAAGGGAATTGTTATTAATCTGGATAGATCTGTTAAAATAATTTCTTGGTTTTTGTTTTGGTAAATTATAGATATATAGTATTAGCAAAAAAATTGCTTCAATAAGGCCTGGCAATATAATATTCATATAATGTGCCTAATCGGAGTAATGGAAATACTTTAGAAATAAACTCATAATATAATAAAAAGCTTAAATAGTTTATTTTATAGTTTAGTGGTTTATGAGTTATAAAGTTATAGTTCTATAGCCAATATTCATAGTGATATAAATAAGAAAGGATAAGTAAGAAAAGATAACAAAACTTAATATAACAAAAACTTTAATAAAATTTAATTACTATTCTTGTAAAAGCATGAAACAATCATATGAGTATTAATTAAAAGTTACTATAAGTGGTGGTGTAATAAACATGTTTAAAAAGGAAGTTACTAATTAATTCATCTTTTGAAATAACATTGCCATGAGAGGATCATTCTGAAAGTTACTATTAAGATTTGTAACTCGAACTATTGAAGAAGGATAACAAGAGAAAGAAGAGAGTAAGTGAGTAATAGTTTAAGATCAGCTAAGTCAAATCCATATCTCAAATAGAGAAAAGAAAAATAATCTACCTTAACGTTATGCAAGTTTGATCTGTCACAAGCAATAGACTTGCCATTTTAATATCAACAGTAGCATTGGATTCTATCTATGAGAATAACATCTAATAATAGATTATTGTTATTGTTATTACTTGTGTGAAGTATTGTTGTTAGTGTTGGGATTTTATTGTTTGGAATTATGCTAGGATTTGGTTTGGTTATAATTGCTTAGATATATTAAAATAAATTTGAATATGTGTTTTAGTGATTTACTCCAGTTGTATTTATATGTTTGTATTGATATATTGATATGATTGATATGTTGGAATTGTTATTATTGATATATTTGGTTGATATATTATTAATATGTTTGATTTAATGACTTGTTTGTATTAATGATATGTCTATATTGTTTATGTGTTTGCTTTGTTAATAAATATATTTGTTTTATTAATGGATATGTTTGTTTATTAATGTGTGTTTGGTTTGCTTAACATGTTAGTAATATCGATTACTTGCTAAGAATAAATTGGATCTGATTTTTTTCTTCAAATCTGAGAAAATTTGTTATGTAACTTAGAAATGTTAATAATGATTGTTGTAATATTATTTATTATTTGAAGTCCTTTCTTTTGAATTCTCTTTTAAAAAGTCTAATGTCCTCTTGTTTTTTATCTGATGCCTAGATTGTCTAATTTATCAGATAAAATCTGGCCATCAATGATTCTTTTAGTGTTTAAGGAGATACAGAATCTTGTACACAACTGGTTAGACATTAGAAGGGTTGATACTAACTTTTCTTTGAGCTTACTATAAATTGTATTGCTTGTGTCTTTCTTTTCCTGCTATAAATTTTCCTGTCCATTTGAAGAAAAAAAGAAAAACAAGTAAGAAATTGTTAGTAACAGATGTATTAACAAGAGATTTTACTTTTTTAAATAGTTGTTTGGATTTAGTTATAGTTTTTTGTGGACTTTTACAGTTAAAGATAATGTGTTATTTAAAAGTTTTTTCAAAATTACTAAAAAAAATAATTTTTAAGAAATTGAAGGTTTTGCAAAAAGATTTTTTTTTTTTATATGGTAATAATCAATATTGAGCCTATTAGTAAAGAATTGTATCAGAAAAACAAGTAGAAAGAAGAAAAATTAAAAAATTGTCATATCAACAAGTATTTTTGGTATTGCAAGTAATATGATTCCTATATACTGTGAAAGGAAAAAAAAATGAAAAGTAATATGATTTGGATTATATATGTTACTGAAATTCATAGATTCTTGATACAATTGATATAATTATTTGACACAATTAATTGGGTCACTATTAAAACATATAAATAATTAAGTCATGGTGCAATTATTTTTGAGAATTTTAAGAATTAAGTCAACAGCAAAATAATTTATGCCACATGTATAGTTTGAATCACATGATTGATTATTGATCCAGTATTGTATCAAAAAAATAGAACTTAGTAGTGACTTGAAAAATATGGGTAATGATGATGTAATTAGTGGCTGACTTATGTAATTACTAAAAGAAAGTGTTGAAATTTTTTATCTTTTCTTGTCTTTTCGATTTCTTTCTATTTTGTTCTTGGGAAAAAGATATAAATTAGTAAATAAAAATTAGTAAATATAACAGGTTTCAAATCATATTTTTAATAAAGAAAATACTTACCTTGGCCAAATCTAATGCCTTAACAAAAGCCCTATTATTAAATAAATTTAACACTACTGTTTAATGAATCTCATTATTAGCTAGCAACTGATTTTCCATTTCACTTCCACAATACTAGCAAATAACAAGCCTAGTTCTGAATTGGTAATAGACTTGTCAATACAAATAACACTTAGTAAAGGACCTGAGTAGATCAGATTGAAAAACAATGTTAAATTTTTTGATATTTTTGTATAAATGCCAAAAATAGAAATATTTAATTAACAAAACATATTATTTGTCAAAACAAGATAATATCTTCTTTGAAATTATCAAGAAACACCTATTTATAATACATTGTTATATGCCAATCCAACCTCAAAGACTAGTATAGGACAGAGAACTGATAGCAGGGAGACACTTTATTTAGGACATAATCCTAATGTGGTGTGCTATAGTTTGTAGAGAACATACTTGAGGTTGTAACAATCATAAGGCAAGAGGTGTAACAATTATAATTGTATAAAGACAAATATAATTGTGGTAATTTGTAAAGAACTGTTTATTATTAAAATATTATTATACTCCTAATTCTATCAATT
>CAJVPV010001164.1:0-16994 GCA_910591835.1 Acaulospora morrowiae
AACGGTAACATGAAACAGTAATGGTTAGTTTTTTTATGAAAATCATCCAGCCATTCGGCAACAGGATACACGTAAATCCCAAAATTTAAAGTCAATAAATATAAGATAAATTTTTTTAAAAAAAAAATCATTTATTTTTTTTTTTCATCATGTTTATTCGCTTGATGACAATCTTCAGAGAGAAAAGAGAGTCGATCCTTAAATTTTTAACAGTATTAGTACTCTTCACAACAATAGCTTATGTGACGATTCCGAAGGTATTGATTGCTGCCGGAGTGAAGAATGGCGATTCTTTGATTTCTTTGAGTTATACAGAGCCAACTAGCATACCCGTGTTAAATTCGTTTGTCTGTGGACAAAACGTGACAAGTATAACGGTTCAAAAGTTGATACGCGGGGCTGGTGGACAGAAAATTGACCGCGCCTTCGACTTACCTCAAACTTACGTGTTCAACGCGACTACCAACAACCTGACGACCGGTGACTGGACGGCCCAAACCGGAGAATGGCCTTGCTTTATTTTTCGTTCCAATAATGATCTCAAATTTCAAAAAGGTGTTCTCGATCAAATCATTATTCTTGTATTTTTTCAAAATAATTATATATCCAAAGCCGACAATGGTTTGTTGTTCGGGTTATTTGACCAATCGAAAAAAATTTCCGAGGTACAACCATTTGTCGGCCCTTTACCATCCATAAATACCTTTACGTTTACCAGATCAGAAAAGAATGAGATCAATGGAACCATATTACCTTCTTTCACGGTGAACATGCAAAATATACAAGTTCAGAACGGTGGATTCGGTAGTAATAATCTTGGGGCAAGATTTTTGTATTCTCCCGATACTTACCAGGTACGTGCAAACGGACCATTACTAACACGTTTGTGAGTTTAATTTCTTTACACGTTTCTTTTACAGGTTCTCGTCTATGTTGAGAAGAGGCCTTATAGCTATTATAGTTTGTTTGGTGCAGTTGGAGGACTACTTACTTATTCATTTGGAATATGGACTTTTCTATATGGACGCGGAAAATACAAGCCTTGGGGAATAATGCAACAATACATCCTAAAGACTTCACCCAACTTTCAGAAGGAGTTTTACCTTCTTCCTTATCACCAAGGTTCACCCCTTCTCATCGAAACTTCTGATCATATCTCTTCGGCACCCCCCTCCACAAGCGCGCCGCAAAACCATTATACGAATTTAGATGTCATCTCACTTCCCGGAGACTCCTCATTCTGTGCTGGAGATTACGAGCTAATGAAAAAAATTGATGCACGAGTCAATGAAAAACTTTGTTTCATGGAACAAAACCTTATCCGTCACTATTTATCGGGATTTCAGACAAGAGATGACTGTGTGTCAAATATTCAAGCTGTCAAAAACAAATTATCAGAAGATAATAAGTAGGAGCATTAATTCCACCCACTAAACCTCACTCAGAAATAAAATATAGTAAAACAACATCTAGTTACAGGTCAGAAATCGTATTTCGCATTTGATCCTGCTCACCAAGCATAGACGGGACGAATCATATATTGACGTAGCCCCTGGGGAGTGTAGATACTAAAGATGGCGACGTATATGAATTTTTAATCACATTAATGTAACATGTAAATAACAAATGTTTTTAGAAGTCTTTTTTAAAAGTAGTTCAATTCCTTTCTGCTTGAACATTTATAGATTGCACGTGATACTTTCTTAAATAAAGAATACAGTTGAATGCTTATAACAATGATAGACAGAAATACTGTATGTACTAGGCTAATCAAATTCTTGTTCGGTTTCTTCAATGCTATGAACAATCCTGGTAGGTGGAAAGCTATTATTCAAGATATAATCTGCATTAATCATATCGTTATTCTCTGTCCTATTGATCGCCTCTTCCCTGCTTTCATCTTTAATAAACATGTATTCAGTCGTGCAACAGCAACAATGAAGATCATGCAGAAATACATGTACAGTATTATCGTACCGATGTGGCTTTTAATGTGTCTCTTGATAATTCTTTCTTTTGCGATTTCTCGATCAACTTGAACAAACCATAGTTCGTCCATGTGAGACGCGATAGAACTCCAAATAGGCGGCTTCCTTAAGTGAAGGTAGAGACCTTCAAAAATTATTATCTTATGACTATTAAAGGTTAAAACTGAGAATTGTTAAGTTTATTTAACAACTACATTATAAAAATACTGTAATATTAATATTAATGTTAACCTGGGTAATACTTTTATATCATCGGAAACAGGATCACCTCGACCATGATCAAACGACGGCGCACCAATGACTGTGTCATTCTTGATTGGAGCTCGGAGCCTTTCAACGAGAATGAGGAGGCCTGTATTAGATGCTCGACGATTAAAACTATATAGTGATAATCATTGTGCTATTCTATTTCTTTTTTTTTTTTTCTTTAATAAAATGACAAAAAATTAACCTTGTGCATCAAATGTCCAATGTGCTCCTCGACGAAAGAGTGCTTCATCAGGGTCCTTTTACACCAAGAATTTAGATTTTATAAAAAAGTTTTACAAGTATTCTACATTGATGACCATACCGAGAAAGTGCGCAACTTTTTTTTGGTATAATGAAATCCATCCATGGGCACAACGATCGCTTTTTTTGTTCCGCTCAAATGATTTATACGACTAACGATCCTTTCGGATAAAGTCGACTTTCCTGTAAATTAAAAGCGTCATTGGAGTAGAAAATTCATCGAAATATATACAGCATATATATATTTCATCTTTATTATTACCCGATCCGGGTATCCCTGCAATTGCAATTAGACATCGAATCTCTGGCGAAAGACTGAATTTAATTATTTAATGTATAACGTGTTTACTCAAATTAACATGAAAGAAAGCGGTACTATCTCTTTACTGACGATTTCTCCTTTTGCACAAGATAATTCGAGAGTGAATCATAAGTTTCATCCATTCTTTAGGAGAGAACTCTTCCCATGACTCCTCATTTACGATGCTTTATGTGACTTACACAAATGTAGCACGCAATTCTTTTTATCAGTTAATTGTATCACATGGTTTATCAGGTAGAAAATACAACGCCTTTTTTTTTTTTTTAAGTAAATTACTTTTAATCGAAATAATTATTTCAAAAAAAAAAAATACTACATAAGCAAATACAATAAGAATATTAAATTTTTTTAAAAAATATTTTTTTAATAGTAATGATCGGTGTTTCCGAACTACAATATTTAAACTTGCTAAGACAAAGCTAAAAAGATTGAGTAATTTAAAAATCGTGAAATGAAATGAAATGCTACACAAGAAAACCATAGAAAACTAGGTTGCTTTTTTAACTCGATAAATTATAAATATTAAAATATTTCAAAATTTTGTTTTGCACAATATCGTATACTATATTATCTATATTATCTTTGTTTATTATTAAAATAAAAAATGACTACAATTACTATATAAAATCGACTAGTGTTATAGGATATATATGAATACCATAAAAAAAAAGTTACTTATTAATTAATTATCTTAATTTATTTTTTATGTGTATTTATTTTATCTTTTTTATTTATTTTATTTTTTATTTTTATTATTTTATTTTTAATTATTCGTTTCTATTTTAATTATTTCTATTTTTAATTATTTTTTTATTAATTGAAAAATAAAATTTTTATACCTCTAGATTCAATTCTATCTTATTCCAAAAATTGATATGTATAAAATTATCGATTTTAAAAATCAAGGTATTATTTGTTTATTTAAAATTATTATTATTTTTTTTTTAAGAAATGGTTCTCACAAATTAATTTTTGTTAAATTTTGTATCATTAAATATTTAATTTTTTTTTTTTTTGAATTATTATATTACATTACATTTAATTAAAATTTTTAACGGTTTGGAATTTATTTGATTTGAATTAAATTTATTATATAAATCACAAATTTAAATATATATTTTTAAATAGATGCAAACCAATATAACTTTATCATTTCAAGATTTTACAATTAATTTTTCTTATTTTATTTTTTAATTATTTGCAAATTTCATTTTCTATAAAAATTATTTTATCCATTAAATAATTTGAAATAATTTAAATTTTATATGATATTCTGATAAAAGAACTCAATGGAAATTTCAAATGTCAAATACTGAATTAAGATAACAAACTATTGACAATTTTAGAAAATCAAAAAACATACAGTATATATTTGTGTGACTTTATCTTGTGAAAAAAAAAGAATATTTCGAATTAATTACCCAACATTCAATTCCCTTTCTCATTTCATATTATTGGGGAAAAAAACAAAAAATCATGAATCCACCTTCATTTAAGAAATATGGGGAATTCGTAGGAAATTAAAAAATCAACAATTTACATTGTGAATATAATGCGAATTTTCATGCAAATCAACAGATTAATTTAAATTGTATGAATTATATGAATAAAGAATATGTGGTAATGTTATGTTTTATCGAATATGCTGAAATATACGAAATGATCTGTACGTTGATTAATGCTAAAAATCGTGAACGTTTTTAACAAACATTTACATAATATTTTTTTTTGTGTATACAATGTCAGAAAGGATATTTTAATACTTTTAATATACACATAATTAATTAGAATACGAATCATTTGACGTGAATATCATTCTCAAGATCTGTGTCGAATAGAAGTCTCGACGCGTAACACCGAAATTGCGTGTGGGGTGATGATGGTTTAGGGGTTCTAGGGTCTGTCATCTAAAAAGCTCATTGTTTCACTTCTCGGCTATTAGTCCACGCATCACGTGACTTGGCTTTTTAATGATGTAAGTGATTGAGGTTCATGCATTACGCACATATAAGAAAATCAATTATTCAATTCAAAAGAGGATTCAATCAAATTAGAACATAATGCAAATATTGATGATAACAACTTTCCATGTAACACATAACGTCATAATGACATCATGTTTGTAAAGGTAACACCAACAAAAATTACATGGATGGTAATACCATCGTGTAAATTACCACTTAACCGCAAAACCTATGTACGTACGTATAAAACATCAAACATGCATTATTGTGCCATAAAAAAAAAAAATTTTTTTTTTATTAGATAATAAAAATTATGTGTAAAGCTTTCTTTTGTATTGCGCCATTTAGATAATCCCGCACTCCCCGTATGTCCCCGTCTTATTGTCATAGTCGCGATTATTAATATCAGATACTACGTTCATTACAAATATCATAACGATAATAGTAAGTATTTTCTTGGATTCCTCTTTTAGTCTTTGAAAATTGCCCCCTCCTACTTTTTATTATTCAGCTTTCTGTTTTATTTATTCTTCCGAAATTCTTTTTTAGTGATATTGGTTTTCTTTAGAATTTATCATACTTATTGTCCTCGAATTTTTTCCACAAACTTCAAATCAATTCTCCGTTCTAGATTCGTAGGGTACACCTTGTTGAGAAAATAATTGTTACTTGCAAAGAACCGAGAATCATCTTTCAACTGTCAAAAATATCTGAAGTATCGGTCGTTCTTTCATTTTTGAGATCTAGTGTCAGCACAAGAATTCTGACCGATTTGGGAGAAAGAAAAGGTGAAGCACTCGTTGATGATCAAAGGTAATGAGAAATTGTAGATCTTAATTACGGGTCAACGAAAATGGATGAATCTGTTTCTCAATAACCCTTTTAAAAAGTACTTTCTTCTCAGGATAAATACTCACGCTATCGTGCAAGGGCTATTTATTTATTTATTTTCTTTCTTTCTTTTTATTAAGAATCATCAATAATAATAAAATGAATATCATACTTGCGAAATCACATATATCAACTAAAAAAAATTTTTCGATTCTTTTTGTAGCGAAATTTTTTATACGACACGGTAGAAAGGATTCATTATATATTTTAGTAACAGCTGGCAAACGTGACAAGTTATTGTTCACGTGATCTTTGAGGAAGGTTTCTGTGAAGTGGACATGAGTGTACTGGATTCCTTCTTTGCAACTATTCTTGACAACGCGGCCCCGACTTTGGTGACTGATCTACGTGGTCGCATTGTATATGTCAATAAACCGACTTTGTGCTTACTGGAGGGATATCACGCTCCCAAGAAATCGTCTGCTTATAACGTTAAGGATCTTCCAGAAACGAGTTATTACATTGGCGATCATTATAACAAATTACTCGAACCCTTGGATTCCCACGAGGCCAAATCATTTCAGAATCATTTCACGAGCAATGCTCAGATTAAAAAGGGTACCGAAGTTCGTAGAGTTTTCAAATGTCGGACATTTAAAAACAAGAGACCAATAATATTAGAGCTTTCGACACGTACATGTGTTCTACCAAAGAATCTCTCGCCTAACAACGTTATGTCGAACCTACGTCAACCTAAAAGTAACGTATCTGAATGTCGATGTGAACATATAGTAGATGTTAACAGTGTTAAAGAAAAAAAGGATAATCAAGTAAGCAATGTTCGTAAAGTGGTTGGCGGTGAGGAGGAAGAGGATGAAGAGGATGGTGACGAACAATTTTATGATGCTTCAGAGGATTCAGAAGAGGATATCAGTGTCTTAAGCAGTCATGTTTACTTCTCTGAGCGACAGGAAACGTACAGAGATCATGTTATTGTCAAGGGGGAAAAGGAACCACATCACAAAGGCAAATTGACGGGTAATTCCGATTCAACGGAATATACTGCTCCTCCAAATGCGAACTCTCCGGAAGATCGCCATTCAACCTTGCACGCGCAGAAAGATCAGGTATTAGTGGTAATGGATCCTTGTTTACCTGCAGATCCAACAAAAAACACAGTTTTCATTAGCACAATTAGAGACGTGACTGATTCAAATTTTGCGGATTTTGTGCTCAGTGAGGCTGAAAATCGAATTACCTTAACATATGACGTTACGGGAATAATACATGAAGTGTCAAGATCTTGCAAGCATATTTTGGGATTTGAACCAAATGAATTGTTGGGACTCGATGGTTACTCTTATATCCATCCTGATGATGCCACCGAGGTTCGCATGTATCATTCAAAACGTGTTTCAGAACCTTATGGTACCACCCTCCAAAGGAATTGCTTTCGTCATCAGAGAAAAGACGGATCTTATTGTTTGCTAGAAATATGGTCACAAGGCATTCAGCCAAATGGTCGATGGACATTTGTAGGCTTCGATGTCACGAACACTACTGAGTGTGTAATGGAAAATCGTGGGTTAATACCCGATCAAGCTATTATTCGTCGTAGGTTATTGCACAATACTGATGAAGATTCTCAAAAAAAATTTGCCAATAATTTCGTTTCCTTTATATGCCACGGTATGACACTCTTTTACTTTCTTCCTGTTCACGAATGATTTTTACATTGCAAGGAGGTGGATCATATCTAATTCATTTGAGAATTTTTAGAGCTTCGTAATCCACTAAATGGTATAATTGGTTATACGACATTTTTACTGGACACGGAACTGACAAAACAACAACGTGACTACGCTGAAGCCATATCTTCCATTAGTAATCACATGTGTAATACCATTAATCAGTCGCTCGACTTATGTCAGACTCAATCCCATGGTACTTACATTTCGGAAATAGGTCCGTTACATTTGAGTGAGGTAGTCAAGTTTTGTTTTCTGACAGTCACGGTGTTGGCTAGGAGTAAGGGAATTGAATTGAGGATGAGGGATAACATCACGCCTTTTCTAAAGTCAAGAGTTCAGGGTGTAGACAAAAATTTTAATGTCAATGAAATTGACTTCGGGTGGTATGGTGACGAAGACACCATTAGAAAAATTCTGTTGAATTATCTAACAAATGCAATCAAACACACGGGTTCTGGCTCGGTGACGGTCGTTCTTGATGTTGAAGATGATAAGTTGCCTGACAACAAGGAAGGATTTATGGCCAAGTGTTCTGTGGAAGACACTGGTCCAGGTATTCCACAAAAGAATCTCAAACGACTCTTCCTCCCCTATTCGAAGTTGGTTTCGTCTTTCGGCGAGATCAACAAGGATTATGATTTTGTCGACGGAGTACATCGCCATCAGCAGGATCAGCCACAGAGGAGCTCTGGTTTGGGTTTGAGTATATGTAAAGAGTTGGCTGACAAGATGGGTGGTAAAGTTGGTGTGGAAAGCACGTTGGGGAACGGCAGCAAATTTTGGTTCACCTTTCCCATATATACTAGCGTACCAGAAGGTTTTGATGATGAAAACGACCCTGAAACTGTTGTTTCTAATGTGTCGGATAACGAATTTGCTGATAAAGAAAAGGCACTTAAAGACTCCTTGTGGAAAAAGGCGTATTCACTTTCTAGTGATGTCGTTAATTCTTGTGAACCTTGTGCCTCTAATGGCGGGCAGAAAAAGTTGTTGAAGAGGAGATCTCCCACCAATGGTAGCATTTCATCAATACGCTCTTTGTCTTCAAATTTGTCATCTTCGTCACGGACAGATCCAGAGCTTTCGGATAATGGTGGTTCTCACAAATTCGGGAGTTTGCGAAAAAACAAAAAGCCTGCAAAAGTGCTAATGGTAGAAGATAATGAAGTAAATCAACAGGTGGCTATAAAGTATTTGGAAAAAATGGGTGAAGAAGTTACTGTTGCTGCTAATGGTGTGGAAGCGTTGGAGAAAATGAAAAATGAATCCTTCGATATTCTTTTCGTTGACCTCCAAATGCCGCTTATGGTATTTTCCTTTTTCTTCGATTGACACTTGAAAAAAAAATGTGATTGATTCTTGTCTAATAAAATTCATTAATGTAGGATGGGTACACATTGACACGCCGGATAAGAGAAGCAGAGCGTGAACCTGGTCAATGCGAGATATCTCTCATCCCATCTGATGTAAATCCAATTTCCTTACCATGTGATAATACCTCCTCATGCCTTCCTTCATTCTCGATACCAACAATACGTCGATCGCCTACGGTGTCGAGCACATCATCATCATCATCATCTCAATCATCGTCACACTCACACTCTACATTACCTTCTCCTATAACGACTTCTTTTTCTTCATCGAACTCATCATCTTTCGATAATTCCCAACAAAACTCTGAAATGTCATCCCCTTCAACTTCTCACAAGTATCATCATCGTAAGCATCTACCCATAGTGGCGTGTACGGGTAGCGTCCTAGATAGAGAAAAAGATAAATGCAGGCAATATGGCATGGATGGTTTTTTGACAAAACCGTATCGTTTGGAAGAAATGAGGTTGTGCATTGAAGAGCTGGTGGATGCTAATGACGAATCAGGAGTTGATTGAACTTATGGAGGATAATGTACAAATAAATTATGGAGATAGCCATCTACGAAAGAACCAGCGAGTCTTTACATATTACACCTATATAGAATAAATAAATTATGGATGGTAGGTTCAGGACATTAAGTTAATCTTTATGAAGCATGTTTTGTTGTTTGACCTGTATATTCTCTTTCTGTCACAATTAGATTATTTCGTTGGGATAAGTGAAATATTTAATGAATATTATTTACCCATTATGAAAATAATACCTGTATCTCAAAAAAATTATGGTCATAATTTTTCCCCTTTCCCTCAACAAAATTCTTGTAAATTTATTAACCGCGCAAATTTCATAATTTTTACCTTCTCACAAATACATAATGTATCTAAAATCAATTCCTTCATATAATTGCTTGACAAGAATATTAATTACATCTTTTCAAATATACAAGGATTTTCTTCAATTGACTTACATTATGCCAGAATATCATTTGTCACCGACCAAAATCTCTGTGGCAAAAAGACGATGTAAAAATTGGGTTGCATTCTTTCGTCGCATTGAAGTAAAATCTGATATACTGCATACGTATTAATTGTAAATAAATTTATCGTTACTATAATAACTTATTATTATTTAAATACAAATAATAAAATTATATCAAAATAAAAATTGATTGTGACATTATGCTATTACAAAAAAAAATTCAAAATTAGGTAAATTAACATAATGTATTTATTTTTTTTGTCATATCTGTTTTATTTTTTCTTTTTATTACTGTATATCTATCATCTCTAATATAATAATGCAAAATATAAATATATGGCTATACTGTATGTTTAAATATAATAATAAAGAAATTTTTTTGTTAGCAGTTAATAAAAAGATATTAAAGAAATTTTACTTGATAATTTTATATACAGTATATTGAATAATTTATTGGTTTAACAATAATTTCAGGTTTTTTTTAATTTTTTTTTAAGAAATAAAAAAATAATAACAAAAGTTAATTTTACTTTAATAATTCAAAAAATAATTATATACAGTAACATTATAAAAAAAATTCTTTTTCAAATTTTTCAATTTGTAAAAAAATTTCTTTTTGAATAAATTGTCAAGAACGGTGAATTGATAAACAGTTTTGATTATTAAGAGTATATAGTATATTTTTTTAGGGATTGGGAAAGACAACTTGTGGTTAAAACTGTAAATACATGTTTTATTATTTTAATATTGTATATATGTTATATTTATATATTATATATAGTTTATTATATATAAATAAGGCTTTATTCAAGTTTAATTTAAGTTATTCAAATATATTAACTTGTTTTATTAACTTATCTAAAGATAAAAACTTGAGATAATATATAAAAGCTTTTTTTTTTTTTGTAAATAAATATTATTTCTTTATTTGATTTGTATATATATATAATATATATTATGAAAACAATATCTTTTATATATTAATACAATAAGTTAAATGTTAGTTTGCTTACAATAATTATATGATTAATATTGAAAAAAAAATTAACCAATATATATTGTCAAATAATACCGAATAATTATAAATATTTACCTACCTAATATTAGAAAAAATAAAATTGAATAATAATAATATTAAATTGTAAGTGTATTTAAAGTAATTTTATTTATACTGAATAAATAAGTTAATAACTATAGAGAGTAAATAAAAAAACTCTTTTTATTGATCCCTTTGTCAATCCAAAAAACAGATATTTTCAAAAATATTTTTTATTTTGATAATAAAGTCTATATACTTTTTTTAAAAAATTTTACTTTCTGAAGGCTAGTGCTTCTTCTACTTGTTTATCTTTTTTTTTTTAAAAAACTTTATATATTTTAATAACAAAAAAACAAAATTTTATCCATTTGGCTTATAGCAAGAACACCTTACTGGAAAAAAAAAACCTGTCATAAAATATTCTTTACTATACTCTCCCTGGATTTGAAATTCTAGAAAATAAATCACTAATAAATATATTTTCCAAGCTCCATAAAAATTTTGGATCTACTATAAGCAAACATTTAATATTTGAAGCAAATGGATAAGCTAATTGGATCTATTAGTAAATATATTTCTCAAGCTCTATAAAAATCTTAGGTTTACTATAAATTAAACTTCTGTGGTCTAAAGTAAGTGAATAAGCTGTTAAAAATCTACCTGTTCAAATATATAATATTTCTTCACCAATTATACATATCTATAGTAGTACTTTTAAACATATCAAATTTTTTTTGATTTTTTTGAAGAATTTTGCCTATCTCAATTTAATCCTGAATTTTTTGTTATATTAGAAATTCTGGTTGATAATTGATTGAAATTTTGAACTGGTTGATTGACATGTAAAAGAAATATAAACAAGATATATACTCCCATATGTTCCATATCATATTACACTACAACTGATAATACAATTGATTAATGATAAAAGAGCAAGGTATCAAGATATTCTTTTAATAAAAAATGACTTAAAATTTTCTTTCTCCCTCTTGTGCCAGTTTCTTTTCTCTTTAAGATTAAAAAGAATTTTTATTAGACTGGTAATTGATTTAGATAGATTTTTATTTTATTAATACAAATCTTTTCCTTTTTTTTTTATCTATCTCTTTTATTTTCTCAAAAAATAAAAAAATTTTTATACCTTAAGACTATAGAGATTAAGTTAGGATAATAGTCTTGATAAAAGGCTAATAATAATATTTTAGATTAACAAGAAATGTTTTTTTTAATTGAACAATTTTTTTATTTTTCTTAATTATATCTAGAGACCATTAACTATTAATAGGTATGTTATATTAGTATTAGAAGTTTTACTATTAATATATATATGAATGATACTATATGTATTTCATAATATCTGTACTAAGATCTATTCAATCCTAGAGTTTAAAATTAATAAACTTAAGCATATGGTCTGAGTAGGTATAAAAAAAAAAACTATAAAGAGTAAATTAATATAAATTTTTTCTTAAATAGTATTAATAATTAAGGTTTTAATTTATAAAAAGATATTTTTTTTGATTTGTAAAGGTCAATTGTATCTAATAATTTGCTTAGAATCTATTTGATTCCTATAAATAATAAATATTGATTATATTATACTGTAATTTTTAAATTATATTATATATTTGTATTAGAACTTCAATTGATATCTTAAATCAATTAATAAAATCTGCTATAAAGAAGATTTAATTAGTTATACTATATATTAACTTAATGACTTGCTATATTCAAGAGATTGGTCTAAGATTATTATTTAAATAGAGAATTTGATTAATAAAGTTTATAATTTAATTAACTTCTTTTAAGACTTTAAAACAGTTAACTATATATTAAATATTCTTGATATAAAATTTATATCTTGAACAATATAAGTTTAAATATTGATCTAAATAAAGTTGATAAAGAATTTATAAATAAAAAAAAATCCTGATAGAAGTTTGATTTTAGATACTATTAGAATATTATATTTGTTCTTGTATAATTTTTTAATATTTTTATTGAATTAATTAATAACTTTAAGTCCATATGGAATATATTTTTTTTTTTTATTATCGACTAGCTAGGCCTTATCCAATGTTGACTGAATTTATTTAGTTTACATATGTATCTTACATATTTTTACACAAGTAATTATTATCTATAAGCTATTCTAGATCACAATTAGACTATATTGGATTTTACCTCCATATCGGCTTCTTTGCTATTGACTGCCATCTCAGACAAGTCAAGGCTAATGTGCATATGTTCCATTAGTGTCGTTATTTTTATGTTAAGTTTTATTTCTAACTGGGAATATTTAAGGGGAAGTGAAAAGGGAAACTGGAGAGTAGTACCTATTATGATGAATAGAACTCTGTAGAGAAAACCTCTAACCCAAATCAGACTATTGGTAACTTGTAGGAAGAGACACCAGGTACTACGGGAAAGCAATCACCAAGTCATCTTTTCTCAAACCGGACACCTTTTACATCTTTTGTTATTCAACTTCTGGCGATCATCATAGCACCAACCAGACGATCGTCACACCACGACTCCTTTTCTGAAGATTACAATCTTAACGCCTATTGGATCAGCATGTGAAATGGCTTCTTATAAGAAATGGCACATAACTGGCTATGATGTTGGATACTATATTAATTCTATTCAATCACCTTCATATGAAATTGAACTGCTATCTTGTGATCTAATCTGTGAAGCACTAACCACTGTACTATAGATTCACAGATCTGTCCATATGGAATATATAAATATCCAAAGATTTAAAGAACTAAAAAGTTTTACAAATAATATAAGTTTTAATAATACTAAAAATCTTTTTGCACCATCTGATACTATTATCCAAATATAAGTTATTAATTAAGAAATTTTTTGAAAAATATGATAAAAATTATTCAATTATATAAACTTAATTAATACTGACTTCAATTTAGATTTGATATATATAATTTTTATATATAATGTTTGATTTTTGAATTATTAAAGAAAAATTAATTTTAACTATTTTTTTAAAATACTTTAGAATGAATTAATAAATTTTCTTGTTGTTTTTAATTTTAATAATACTGTTATAAAGATTTTATTAAACAATATTCAATATTATAAATAGTATATTGCTTGATAATAAGTTTGAATTAAGAAGATTTACTTTAACATTGTTAATAAATAAGTAATACTTATATACTTGAATATAATAGTATTATTAGAGACCAATTTATTAAAGGATTGCTTAAGAAGAGTGATTGAAAAATATATTAATTGTTTAAAAAATATATTTGTTATTTTGAAATAAGTTATGGATTTCATCAATTGAATTTAAGAATTGATATTTAAAATTATTGAATAGATTTAAAGATATTTATAATAAGAATATAATTGTACTTGTAAATATTATTCAGAAAAAACTACAGAATGATGAACAATTTTGATATATAAAGAGATTGCTATTATTAAATTGATTGTAAAGTGTTTTTCTTTAAGTATATTTTTTTTTATATTGACAAAATTTTTTTTCTAGTTTTAACTATGGTATTAATATTATATATAAATTAAAATGTTGTTTTGGGATTGAAAATAAATTCATGAAATCCAATTAAATTCTTGATATTGATAAATGTTTTGAATCAATTGGATTTTGAACTAATATAAATTATTTCTATATATGAAGCAAGTTATGATTATATAAGTTTAGTAGTATTATTATATTTTAACAATTGATTAATAAACAATTTATTAAGATTATTTGTTATATTTATTATTGTTTTTTTGAGATGAAACTATAAATTGATGAATAAAAAACCAATAGTGTTTTTGATATTATTAATATAAAAAGAACAATCTGTTGAACAAATTGGAATTTTAAGGTTTTTAACTATATTTGTTACATTAAAAATCCAATTGTTTTGATTAAAATTCTTCAAATTGCAAATAAAACAAAATCAAATTGCTCTTTTTTTTAAATAAATCAAATCTTCTGAATTGTGTACTTCCTAATAGAAAAAATAAAGAATTTTGATATTAGATTGTTAATTAATATAATTTTTTATTTTTATTCTAGTATAGTTAAATTAAAATCATTGTAATTAATCAGAATAATATTGAAACATTTGAATGAAATTTGTAGATAGACTTTATAAGTTTGTTAATTTTGATTTAAAGTAAGTTAAGAATAGTTTTGTTAAGAAATAATAAAAGATAAAAATATTCAAATTTGTTCATAATTATCCAGTTACTGATTTATTATTTTATTTTATTTTTTTAATTACACTTAAATAGCTTATTAAGAATTTTTGTTATAATTTGAACAAAAGCTTTTTTATTAGATCTGTGACAATTTTTAAAGAAAATTAATATTCCAAGGTATTTAATACTTTTATAGAATTTGAGTACTTGTATTTGATAATTATCAAATTTAATTATGTTTTAAGTATTATATTTTATTCTAATATTGCTAATAACCTTTGTTTTGTTTTTGTTATATATAATATTATTTATAATAAAAAATTGATTAACTATTAAAAAGAAATTTTCTGTTTTCTGTTTGGAATTAGCAATAAGTACAAGATTATTTATATAAGTTAAAGCATTAAAAGTAATATATCTTTAAATCAAATAGTGCTAGAATAGCTTGATAATTAAGAGATTATAAAAAATAATTCAAATGATTAAAGATAATATTTCATCTTGTTTTATGTCATTATTGATAATAAATAGATTAGTTGATTTAAAAAGTATATTAATAAAGATTTTTTAGTTATTAAGAATATTAATAAAAAGATTAATAATGGATTTAGAGTATTTAATTCTTTCTAAAGTTTTTTTATTGCTAGATAGATACAAAGTCAAATGCTTTGACAATATCAAGAGAAACAAATCAAAATTCTTTGTTATTGATATTTGTAGCTTGAAAAACTAAACTAACAATTGATAAAAGCTTTATAGTATTTTGTTCTAGGAGATCAGTATAATTAAATTCTAATAAAATATTATTATTTTTAAAAATTTTTGTTAGTTTCTTGTTAATTATTTTAATAAACATCTTTTTTATAGATTCAATAAAAAAGATAAATTTAGTTTCAGTTAGTTTGTAACTTCAAATTAACTTTTTAAAAATAAGAATAATAATAGTTGTTTTTATTGTTTGAATATAGAAAAAAATTGTAAATATAGTTAAAAATAGATATTATATAAGTAATTGTTTTGTTATCTATTAGTTAAATAATATTATATGTAATTTTTAATTTTTCTAAAACTTTATTTCTAAGAAGTTTATGAATAGTTTCTTTAATTGCTAATGTGTTAAGAGAATATATAAGCTTGTTATAAATATTTAAATTAATTAATTTAAAAATATATATTTTTTTTCCAGTTAGAAAAATTATTTATATTAAAATTTTTGTTTTACAAAATATCCTTAAAATATTTATTGATAATTTCTTGAATAAGATCTGGATTATTTTCTAATTAATTATTGGAGTTATAAATTTTAAGGAAATCAATTTTGGATTTGATTGTATCAAGTTCTTTCTTAATATAGCTTTTTAATTTGTTATAGAAGTTTTTAAATATATTTTTAAAATCTAGATAGAATTCTTCAAGTAATTCTTGTTATAACTAAATTAAAACTTTTTTTATTAAAAGTTTCTTGAGTTTTATAAACTCTTAATTGAAATATTAAAGTTGTAATTGACAAATTTATAGAAAATTGATAGTTCTTGTTTACAAAGTTATGGAGATTAATAATTATTTTTAAGTTAAATTATAATTTTATTAATTTTCCTGGTTTGTATTTTGAGTTTTTTTTTTCTCTATATTAATGCAATAGTCTTTTTAAATAAAGTTAACCAACTTTTTGATATACTGTATTTATTAAGGAAATTAATATAGATATAAAAATTATTTCAGTTTAGTAATAGTAGAAGATCAAACCAGAAGTCTAATTCTTTAATAAATTTCAGAATATTTTCTTTTACTGTTTTGTTAAGATTAAATTTGAATATTGATTTGATTTTTTTGAAATTGAAATAGTCTAATTTTATTAAGACTACTTGATAGTTGATTAAAATGGTATTATGTTCTTAACTTTATATTAAATTACTTTGAAGACAAGATTTTTAAAACCTATGTTTAATCTATATATGAAATATTGATAGCAATAAAGTATTGTGATAAAATAGATAACTTAGTTTTATTTTTACTTATTTTTATTGAATTACTATTAGTTTATTTTTAGCAGTA
>CAJVPV010001165.1:0-16992 GCA_910591835.1 Acaulospora morrowiae
TGTTTCTTTCACGATGTATACTATATTATATACAATATCAAATAAAGAAATGATGTTTACCTACGGGGGAAACCCCCAAAAAAAAAAAAAAAAATTTTATCGTATATCAAACAAAAATTTTTATTTTAAATTGCATAAATACATTTACATTTCTCGCATCATCGTCATAATGACACATTATCTTTAAATAAAATAAATAATAATAATAAATTCTGCTAACAATCCGTATGGTTAAATATTTTTATATCGAGGATGTGCTAATCAGACAAATTATCTTATAAAATCCTATTGATAGTAATCTATTATTAATTTGCATATGTATTTATGCCGCTATTAGCTGGTGAATAAATAAATGCCGAGTTTTATAACTTCGATACTAATTATTAACTAATACATGAATGATCATATCACATAAATAAAAAAAATTTTTTTATTCTTGCCAAAAACTGACGTGTAACCCCCTCGAGGAGCAATCGTCTTTCATTAATAAGGGTTTTGGTGACGTAAAAAAATTTAAAATAGTTAACCATTCACCAGATTCGTTAAAGAATATCCGCCAGGCTGGTCCACCTTTAGTAATTTCTATAAATGTCAGTCAAACCCAGACAGGTTTTGATCGTTGTCTGTGCACCCCACAAAAATTGCATAAATAATTAAGGTTAGACTCTCGTTAGACCGGGTGATGGCGTTAAAGAAAGTACACTTGGTAACATCAAACAGGTATCATTCAAGCGCATATTAATAACAGGTACGTAATTATTATCATCAGGTAGTGAAGAGAAGAGTATCAGGAATTTAGCAATGTGACCTCTCCTAGTGACGCCTAAATGTTTGTTTTTTTTTCCTGCAGATGTGCACTTTCTAGAAATGAAGAGCAGACGGGTAAACAGCATATGGTCAAAGCAAGTGACACGCACAGAAAGAATTATGTTTACCACACAGGTGTCGCGCGATAAAAGGTAAAACGTTTACCTCATATGTAATTAACAAGAAATATTTCTGATACAAGATGACATTATTATATGTGTGATCTCCATTAATAAAATTATCCATTAACACTATAAGAAGGCTATGGATCTTTGTTTAACGTTGGTAAAAAGTCAGATATTTTATTGTTTATTTAGGTATGTACTCAGTATCACGTACGCAAGTACGTATCAAATGATATTCATGCAAAGCGTCAACTATCGTACTCCGTCACTTGCCGCCGTGTCTTTATAAATACTCCAATCTTATTCTTTTCTCTCCACCCTCATTTTTGTACGATACATAAACGACATTGCCCGTTATATTGATCTTGACAATATTGCCTAATTCATCTGACACACACATACACCTATTACCAATATAAGTCCGCATGGTTCTTCATTTTCGGTGAAGTATGGAATCTTCCTTTTTTTTTTTCAAAATATATTAATACCATATTGGTTGTGCAAGTCACGTTAACAAACCTTTCTTTTTTCGTTCTGTTGGCACACCTTATTGCTTTTCTTCTTTTAGCCCGAATTTCGCACAACTCTTTCTCGGAGAAAAACTTGCTTAACATAAAATAATACACAGTTTGTACATAAACCTACCCGCAGTAAACTTAATAAATCATAATGACCTTGACCTTGTTTGTCGGAAGGTTCATGCCTATCGTCGTGCTATCTCTGGTCGGTTATAGTTATTATGTGTTTGTCTATCGAATATGTGGTAGGATATTCTGATTATTATTTCCTTTATGATTTTATGGCCGTGTTAGTTCGCGTCACGCGCTAAACCGAGCAATGTACACAAGGGGAATGATTAAAGAGTATTACGTGATCCATTTTAATCATTTTGACCCGATTTGATTAAAATTAATGAAACTTTCCACTAATACTTCATTCGCTCGTCCATTAGCCACGATAATCCCGCAAAAAAAAAAAAAAATTAATAATAATAAATTGAATTAAAGTAAATAAATCTCCAATCTGTTCTTTATTATTAATAATAGTTGATCCATTAATAAAACAAAATCATCAAATCGGTCAAGCTGGTATGATCTTTTATTCAATACATACACGCACGTGAATATATAATTTTTTTTTTAACCATCTCTCAACCTTCACCCTTCGTCGATTTATTATCATTACATGTAGTGGCATATTTGGTAATTTTCAACATTTTATTTATCATGGTCCTGATTACATACTTTCGAGTACTATTTCGAGATCCCGGTTTCCCGCCAAGAGTAGGTTACTTTCGATTCAATCTTCGGTTTGTTATCCTTGAATTTGTTATCATTTAATGAATCAATCTGTTGCTGCGCCATGTTAGTCTCCCGGGCGAATGCAATCTCCGAACCCTGCCAGCAATGCCGTTGCCGCAAGCACTTTGAGTACGTCAGAAAACGTAAATCCGCAATCGATATTGTCAACACAATCATCCCTGCCGATGTTTACTTCCGCACATCAAATACCCGCAAATCCGATATCATATCCAAATAATTCTTCAAATGTGGGTGCTTTGGATGCAATGGAAAACGCGTTCTCAACTGGCGGCATCACCTCGGTCACCGCTTCCACCGCTTCCACTGCCTCTCCATCATTTCCTTCACAATCTGCGGGTGTGATGATTCCGATGCCCAGCACTTTCGTGAGTAAGAGAGATGGAAGATTAAGGTGGTGTGATAGGTGTAATTCTGTTAAGCCTGACAGGTGTCATCATTGTTCAGAGTGTAATCGGTGTGTTCTGAAGATGGATCAGTATGTTTCATTTATTGCGTTATTTGTGCGATCATGTCTTTTGGATAATGGAAAATGATTTTTTTTTTTTTTTTTCTCCCTGTAAAGCCATTGCCCATGGTAGGAATTCATTTACTCCTTTCTCTTTCTCTTATTCATTTCTCCTTTTCTTCTTTTTATTCACATTCACATATCCTTGATTCTTCACCATTAGGGTTAACGGTTGTGTGGGATACAACAATTACAAATACTTTTATTTGTTCATAGTGTATACCTCTCTATATGCTGATTTCACTTTTGCCTCAACGATACCTGTTGTAGTTGAAGAATTGAGGGATCTAAATGTACGAATTTTGCTTTTTATTGTCTTTACAAAATCATCTATCATGTGTGCACATCTTAGATCAGGTTTATAATAACTAATTGTCAATTAACCTCCGATTATGCAGAATGAATTGGATGTACAGTGGATAATTCTTCTGATACTGTAAGTGATTCTTTCTTATTTTTCCTGATTGTTATCTGATTGATTTTTGTTCCTGCGTATTTACCCACCGATCTACTTTCCCATAATCAAATATACAAAAAATTCGTAAAAAGTGCATTCATTTTTGGCCTCTTACTAACAGGATTCACAATGGTTCACACAGTATACATGCTTCAGAATAGAACAACCATAGAGAGCTTATCATTTCGCTCACGGACATATCATTTACGTGTGCAATTTGATGTGGGAAATCATTCAAGTTACGGTGTGGCGGCTACGAGAGCCGGTGAGAACCTGTGGGATCTTGGTTGGAAGCAAAATTGGAAGAACGTGATGGGAAACAAATGGTGGTTATGGTTTGGTGAGTGGTCAAAGCAATGTTTTTCTCTGCCTCATAATTCACCATTCATTTTTACCTAATTTCTACGAACAGTGCCAGTTGGGAATCCGCCTGGAGATGGTCAAGCATTTCCGTTTAACTCTACTGTACATAATCGGTTAATAGACGATGCAAGGAAGGCGCGACTTCAGGAAGACAGAATGTCGGCAATGATTCAACAAGCGCAAAGTGGCATGGTCGGAGGAATATGATGGGTGATGGTTGTGAGTGAAGATGGATTTGATCGTCTCGGTCAATTTTTTTTTTTTTTTGAAATTGTCGCTTGATAGAACATTGTATTAAATGAGATCGCTAAAAATAGTAAAAGAATTATTTAGGATAGCAACAAGGATTGTTGTATTGTAGCGAGAGTCCATAAATTGTATACTGCTTTTGTAAAGATCACATGATCAACATGTATTGATCGATCAAAATCTGCATACGTAAGCTTCGTGTTACATGTTTATGTGACTGCATAAATAAAGGGTCGGACTTTTACGAAAGGGATCGTTTTGCAAAAAATTTTTTCTGTATACTTGTTTTGAACAAGATACCGCTTGACACTTCTCTAATATCAGTCTACACAGTTTGAAACTGATTCTTCGATTGCAATTGTTTTATTTTATTTTTTTTCTTACGGCCTGTTTAGCTTCTTTTTTTTTCTTTCATATTATTGTTATTACCTCTTATCCATTTTACCATTTTTTAAAAAAATGGCACTTTTCATCGGAAGGTGCGTGGAAAGTAAACGAAAAAAAAAAAAAAAAGAAAGAAAATGCAGCTCATCTCTGTTACACAGTACACGCACAATTTTGGAATCTTAGCATATTTTATTACATTTCACAGGCTAGCACTGGATACTCACCCAAGAGATCTCGAACATATCTTTGATAAATTTGGACGTTTGAATCGATTGGAAGTTAAGAGAGGCTATGCCTTTGTCGAATATCAAGACCAAAGGGATGCCTCCGACGCTATAAAGGAGACAGATGGTTTGGTGTGTGATGTGAAAAGACTTTTTTTTTCACATTTCGTTCGTTCGTTCGTTCGTTATTCAAGGCTTTATTTCATCTAGCGAGTGCGTGGCAACAAAATTGTTGTTGAATGGGCGAAGAATGGCGGCAAAAAGCCTGGTATGCTTTCGGAGAATGATTCTGATCGTTTTCGTGTGTCCGGTCGATAAATATTTACATCGCCACGTTATTTTCTTGTGATGCAGCCGAAAACCAATGTTTCAAATGTGGTAGAGAAGGTACGCGGATGAAAGGGTGAAAGGTTTTTTAATATGTATATTTCTTTACTTATGTTTATATATTTAGGACATTGGGCAAAAGATTGTCGCTCTTTTCGTAAAGACAGACGTAGGAGTAGGAGCCCAAGAAGAAGGTTTGTTTTCGCGAAGGTCGTTCTCTTTATCGATAATTTACTTGGTTTTATTGCTTCCGAGAAAATCGTTAGGGTTTGAGAGATCATGTCAACGGTGCCTAGAAAAATCAGTCACCATTCGGGCGTATAAAATGCTGTTTTTGTCTATTTAGTCGGAGTTACTTTCTATGAGTCAGAAAGATCCGTTTGTCCGTTTAGTGATCTACAAGATTTGTTTTAAGAAAAAAAGAACTAACCGCGTTGTGTCGGATCCGAATTGTCATCAAAGAATCATTCCTACCCGTTAAATGCTCATCCGATTATTCTATAAATATGACATTGGAACCGTAAAAATCCGTTGTCCGTTTTCTGAATATCCATGGTCGAGTCATGATGATTTCCGTTTCAGAGAAATTACCGTCTACTTTCTATTCCGCCGTTCTGTTTCCACATATTGTATTATTTATATGTATTTTTTTCACCTCTTTGAAGTTTCTTCAACTTGGTTCGAGTTAATCGTGCCGTAATAACTCGCATAAATTTTCTTCCTCTGGTTGAATTACGTTGACTCCAACAACGCCTTTTTTTTTCTCCTTTTCAGATCTCGCTCCCGCTCTCGCTCTCGTTCCCGTTCTCCTAGGCGGTCCCCATCCCCAAGGCGTGAACGTGATCGTGATCGCGATGATCGTGATGATAAGTATTCCAGCAGGTACTCGGGTGACGAGAAAAGTACGCCGCGTGGAGAACGTCGATACTCGTAAGCAAATTTATTACTTTATTCATTTGAAAGGACATTCGATCGATCGATCAAACCAATTCCTGATATTTTTCCAAGGGCGGAAAGGTCATCTAGCGAGCGTTGAAGAAAGCTTGAATATTTAATATTCGAATCGTCGGTAATTTTCGTCGATTCATTTTCCTTTTTCCACATGGGTTAATGATCATTGTTGTTTCTGTTTGTTTTCCGTTTTTTTCTTTTTTTTTTTTTTTACTCTTCGTTGCATCGTGTTTTCGATCCGTCAAGTTTCGTTCCTCAACGTCGATACTTAAGAGTTCTTACCCCAATCATATTTGGTTTATTCATCATCATCGCAGGAGATCGTTTTTAGAAAAAAAATTCCCGATCCCAGTTCTGATTTTAGTATTAATACGAATAAAACATTCTATTTTTCATTCATGCTTCTTGTACCTATTATATATTGATCATTGTTTATTTGAAATTTATAACTCTTGGAGATGAATACGCCAATCTATTGCACCTCTAATAATGGCAAACTTCGTTGACTGTCATCGTTCTGTTTCAAAGATTTTTTTCACCTGAAAATATTATTAAAATAAATTGTCTTTTGACTATATATATATATATATATGTGTATTTTCTTTTTTTCAACAAAGTACTTTCCCTCGAAAATTATATCAAATCTAGATAATATATATATATATATAAAGAAAAAATCCAATATATATATAACCCAATACATGACAAAATTTAATTTGTGATGCATTTTTTCGAGAGTTGAAGTAAATAAAACGAAAGAAAAAAAAAAAAAAAAGTGACAAGGGTATCCAGCAATTATAATACAAAGAAATTATTGAACAGATAAGGTGTGTATAAACACCCAGTAAGAAATTATAAGTGATGAATAAGATGCATAATAGGTGATAATCTTGGTTCGACACATGGCCGACCAAAAACAAGGTAAACGACCACCAGTTATATTTAGAATTATGTTGGTACTCTCATGTTTCCATCGCTTAATAAAGTTTCAATCCAATATAAAATTATTTCAATTGAGCGTGTCGTCCAACGTTCATCGCGAACAACTTCGTAAGGCAACCAGTCACTATACATATTCGTGCCCTGGTTGTTATCAAGAACGAAAACAGACGTGATTATGCCAAAGAGATAGACAACCAATGTATACAGCGCGAAGGTAACGGTACTGTTGACTATAACGTTATTCTGCGCGACATTTAACTTGTTGTTATTGTTGCACGGAACTAACGCTTTAGACGATTGCACGGCCTGTGAATCGGTCTTTTCAGAAGGCTGTTGTTGAAAGTAGAATGCAAAGATTTAAGAAATTGCACTCGTGTTCAAAATTTACATGAAAAGGTATTTATTGTTCATTGTTAAACAAACCTCGGCATCAGGAATAAGATTTGCTGAACAATAGAGGTAACATATATTGAACGTATCATAAATGAGTTTTCGATGTGAAGAAAATTAAATTCACAATTTCAAATGTACTAACCTCTCCGTTTGCTACTTTTTCGTCGTGACATTCTTTGATGTCTTGGATCTATATTCTCACCATCCACACTATTACGAATTTGTCTCTCTCTCCTATCATGAGGGTAATCACGGGTCCTTATGAGACCTTCAATCAACGCATATTGAACTCCAAGTTCTGATGATAATATTTGATATTGAGCACCAACTTCCCGGTTCGCAGTAGGGTTACTACGTATCATACCGCTATTATTGTTTGGAATTAATGAACGTCGATTGCTCCTAGAACCGTTTGACTTACGACTGCTTTGTTCAACGAGGGATCGTTCATTATCATTATATTGTGAGTTTGGAAGTTCATCATTTGTATTTCCATCTGATGCGTCATTAGGATGCCTTGAATCCTAAAATTATAGTTAGTATTAGAAAATGTAATCAAATCTTTACATCACAAAACCTCTGAACACTTTTACCTTATTTGTTAACCTATTAAAATCATCAGTATTCGAATCAGAACCTGGTTGCTGTTCTTCCGAAAGGGAAGCACGTGCTTGATCAAACAATTCGGTCTGTAAATCCTTTTTTTTTAATAATAAAAACTTTTCGTTAGAGATGAAAAATGATCAGAACTTAACCGATCGAGCTATAATAACATACCTTGTATGTACCAGCTTCGACCACATCGAACTCATTAAGCTGTTGTAAAAGAAAAATGTTAATTAGATTGATTGTTTAATCAATTATGATTCCTCAATCTCAAATCACGAACCTTGTAATCAGTGATGTCTCCGACAACGTCATATTCAGTAAGCTTATGTTAAGGATATTTCGACAAGCAATATTATTGGATCATAAATAAATTTGAAGAAATAATACAAAAAGGATATCTTTTAATGTTATTTCTACTGCTCCGTATTTCTTCCAAATCGATTTTCAACTTGTCAATAGTTTCTTTGAGATGCATATTCTCGTTCTTCTGCTCTTCGAGTTCTTTCTCTGAAGCTTGAGCGGCCGCGACACCTTGTTCCAACTTGCTCAACGCTAACTCCAAACGTTCTCGGTCATCAACCCACTGATTAGAATGAAATATCAATTCGCATATGCAATTTGTAAAAAGGAAACCAATTTACTCAATTAAAAAAAAAACATACTCTTCTCTCTTCCTGTGAAAATTGGTTGAGATTACGTTGTGTGGTACCTAATTCTTCTTCTTTAATTCTAACAAGGTCTTTAAGTTTTTCCGCTTCCTCTGTGTTAAGATTCATAATATATCAAGTTACAATCTATTCAGAGTAGGTGAAGAAATATAAATATAATATGTACCACATCGTTCCTCGTACTGTTTCTTAAGCTGATGATACAATTGTTTTTGTCCGCTTAAATTCTTTGCCACCTTTTGGATTTCTCCTTCCAACTAATTTTACACATTCAAATAAAAATTTAGTGAAAATTAGCTAACGAGTTATCAGTTAAAAGTTGCGTTTCTTAATCAATTAACTGTATAAAATTACATACAGCAGAAATTTGATGCAAGTTCGTTTTCTCTTTACTTTTGTGATTTTGAATCTCTCGTTTTTTAGCCACAAGATCTGCTTTCGTTTCTTCCAACCTATGCTGAAGTTCCTCAATACGATCCTCATGTTGCCGAGCCACGGATGCTAGATGATTTTCTGAATCTTTGAGTCGTTTGGTAAGGTCGACAGTATAACGATACAAACGGCTGAGTTGGGCAGCGGGATCGTCGGTTGTCTAAAGGTAATAGCAATTGATTGTTTTAAACTCATATCTAACCAATAAAGAGGGAAGGACAAATATTCTTACCGACAGTAATAGTTGGGAAACTGATTCATCAAATCCACCGTTACCTTCAAATGACGTCTCAGTAAGCTCCTCGGTGGGATTGTAAAACGGCTTTGCATAATAACCCGAAGATAATCTTCTTGAACGAGTGGTGCCCGTGCTATTGATTGAAACATCATAACTTTCTTCTCCCTTTCAAATTTTTAACGCAAAGGATTTAGCGAAATTGGAATATGTATATAAATTGTTCTCTTAAGAAAGTAATTTTAGAAACTTGCATCATTTTCCGAGGAAGCAATTGCTGGTTCTCTATTCCTGAGATTAGGTCTATTGTTTTTTCCGTACCCAACCGAAGATCGAACTGAAGAACGAAGTGACCCTAACTTGATCATCGATCTCCTGGAACTGGTCGGATCCGTGGAGACGGAAGAACTAGCTGGGGTTGCTGGGGCAAGCTGACCAGGTGTTTGAAGCCTAGTTACGAGTTGGAGAACATCATCAATAGATACCTCCATATCTGGGTTTTGTTCGCAAAACATTTGAAAGACAGGTCTGGCATCATCCTTTAATAAAATGACTTTTTGTTCATTTTCAAAGCGCTCGATCATTTTAAAAAGATCTTTGGAAACGATCCTTCCAAGGCCTGTTTTATCAAAAGGTTCAAATATTTTTTCTAATTGTGCTTTAAGAGCCTTATGTTCGAGATCCTATTAATTTAGGACATAAAGAACAGAATAATGATTAATTTCATTATGATAGGCATAAAAATCAACAACACAACATATTTGCAATCTTTAGTAAAAAGAAAAAATTTCAAGGGTCGAAATAATGTACAACCACCTTTTCATTTTCTTTCGATTCTTCGGGGGGAGGCAACTGGTGCACCTCTGCGCCTGATGATTCGTTCTGACGATCCATACCAGTCTCTGAGAAAGTTTTGTGAGTCTCTTTGGAAAAGAATTTTTGGTTTTATAACACCGTTATCTGGGAATAAAGGAAAGAGGTTCGTGTTTAGGCCGTAATTGAAGTTGGTTGTATTTCCCCCTTTAACGATACTAATGGTGGAAAATAACAATTGGTGATTTTCGTGACCACTGACTTTAAATACTTTAAAAGTTCAGTGGAAAAAATGGTAATTATCAAAAAATCCGAGTATGAGGAGTTTATGTTGTATTATATTGTTCTTATTGTTAAATGTATTGATATTTGATGAATAGGTAGGTTATAGGAGGGGTCGAAATATTTAGGTTGCACCGTTAGTAGGGCCGTCTAGAGGGAGGAGGACAGAAAGAAAGGAATATAATTTTACCAACTTTCAAAAAAAGGAAATTTGAAGTAAACTATTTGTTGAGACTTGCAATAAGTATTCTTTTGGACAGTTCTTTTGTGTGTTGGGTATTAGATTTTTTGGTCGCATGCAATGATGTGTGGATGGCAAAACAGAATTATGTGGTGCATTGGATCACGTGAACGTCGGCCAAGATTAGCATTGTTACCACTGGCCTACGACTCCGATTTGGGACATAAAATAAGAAAATTATGTACATACTAATTTGTGTAGCCATGTTGATAAATTTGTGACTTTTTTTTTTTTTTTTACTTCTAATCAGACTGTTAAATTTGTGATTTTCTTAATTAATAATATAAAGTTTTAAAAATAATTTTTTAAATAATCTATTAATAAATTATTTTAAATTTGAATTTTAAATTAAAAAATTGAATTAAAAAATTTTTTATATAAATAAATATTTATTTATATATAAATTATAAACAGAAAAATATGTTTTTTATTATATAATTTTTAAAAATTTATTAAAATTATTTTTTAATTATTTTTTACAGATTAATATATTAAATATTTATAAATAATTTGTTTATTTATAATTTTGAAATTTTTTATATAAATAATTCAAAATATATTATATAATAACTTATAAAAATTGAAATTATTTTAATTATAAAACTTGTAAATAGAACTTTTAACAAGCCAAGTTAAACCAAGTCAAACTGGTTTTTGAGCTTTTTCATTATTATTTTTTATATAGTAAATTATATTTTAATCAAATTTTATAATATTATTTATATTATATAAGTTTATATAAGCTTATATGAATTCATACAAGTTAGCTTTTTTCAAAGTTCTACTTGTAAATCAATAGTATAGTAAATAGTATTTTCAAGTTACCAAATATATATTTTTAGTTTAATATTCACAAAAAACAAAATATATTAATAAAGCTTATATACAGATTTATTAATTTTTCTATATATATGGCTTTAAATATTTGGATTCAATTTATATTCAGTTAGATTATATGATAATAAAATCTTTAGTTTTAATAATTATTAACTAAAACAATTTAAAAAGAAAGGTTATATAAAAATTTTATAATCTAATTAAATATATACCTATTAAAAATTCTTTTTTACTAAAACTCTTTCTTATTTCTCTCAAATTTTGAAAAAATTTTCTTTTTAGAAAACTTTAACAAAACAAATATCAAAGGGTTTGTTAAGTTATTTCTTCTTCTAAAAAAAACCTTTTCCCTTCCTTTATCACTATTGAGAACAAAAATTTTCTTCTAAAAAAGCAATTGATTGTCCTTTTCCTGCTATAATCTAAAAAGTTTAGGTTGAGTAATTCCAGGTATTATGAATAAAAAGTTAAATTCTAAACTTATTGGATGAAAGATTAGTTTTGCTTCTTCAAGACAAAGAGTTATTTCTGTTAATATTAATACAAAAAGCTCTCTATACTTTAAAGACCTATTACATATAAGTTAACTTTAAGAGTTTGATTATAAAGACTCAAGCTGTATAAGAATAGAACTTTTGGTTGGATTCCTTAAGACTGAACACCTTGTGGATAAAGATTATATAGAGAAAGATCTTTGGTTTGATATCTTTTTTACTTATATATACAAATACAATTTTCTTTTTTTTTTTTTTTATAACAAAAAACTGAAATCAATTTACTTTATTAAAAGATTAACATTATATTCCAACCAAGTACAATTTATCAAAATTGCATTATTGGTTACTACAATAATGTTAACAATAATAACAACAACAATATCACTATCAATAATCTATTATGTATTAATATCAAATAGATAACTTTGAAGAGAATAATAATATAGATATTAACTTATAGGTACTAGACATAATAATACTGATAGCTTACCAAGTATATAGAAGTTGTATCCTGCTTGACAGTTTTTGTCTTTAGATTTGATAGCTTAAGCCAACTGAATTTTTTGGAGTATTTACTAAGAAATTTTGGAGTCACATTTTACTTGGCCTTTAAAACCCCTAGATTTGGTAGTTTGTATTAACCAAAGATTATAATTTTGAAACATTTACTAGAAAGTATATATCTATATCAGCTCTTCTATTCTATAGTTGTATGAGCTGAAGTTGTGATGTAAAGAGTTATCTACTTAATATAAATATATATTTAGTTTTCTTTTTTTTTATTTTATTACATTTTCCTTTAAATTATAACTTGTTATATAACTATCTAAACAGTACAATAAATTAGCTTTAAATTTTCTTTTCTAATATAGTTTAGATAAATATTTTAATAAACTAACATTTAACTTATGTATTATAAGAGATGTAGATTTTTGCTTATAGTTATATCCCAGTATATATATTTAATAAAAAACTGATGTTTATAAAAAAAAAAAATTCTTTTTTACTATTCAATATATTTATTAAGATTAAATAACTACTAAAGATAATTATCAATATAAATATTGACATATAAATAAAGTTCATAACTAAATAGACATTTGAAAATTTTTTGAATAAAAATCTTCAAAGATCTTTAGGCATAAACTTCTAAAGAATCTTTATTATCATTAAAAGACTCTAAAGTAGAAATTTATATATTAATCTTCAAAAATCTTCAATATATATTTTAATAGTATTAGAAAATTTTTTATATAAAAATCTTTAAAAATTTTCAGGTGTAAATCTCTAGAGAACCTTTGTTATTATTAAAAGACTCTAAAATAAAAATTTATATATTAATCTCCAGAGATCTTTGATATATTTTAATAATAATAAACTATATTTATATTTATATATTATAGTTAAATAATATTTAATTTAAAATGTAGACCTGTGAGTCCATAGTGTAGTGGTTAACACTCCACAGGTCAGATCACAAGATACCAGTTCAACTCCAGGTGAAGGTGGTTGAATCAAATTAAAAATGGTATCTGGGGCCATAACCTGTTAAGCCCTGTTTTCCATAAGAAGTCATTTGCATGTTGATCCAGTAGGACATTGGGATTGTAATCCCCCAGAAAAGGTGTTGTGGCGCAACAATCGTCCAGTTAGTGTTATGATAATCGCCAGAAGTTGCAAGGTGTATGAGGTGTTTACTTTCGACAAGTAGGTTTGGTGATCCTTCCCCTAATATCCGGCATCTTTCACGCAGATCCCTGCCCTAGTCTCATCCCAATCCAGTAATAAACCGGTCTGGCGGTACTTATCCCGAGAAGGCTTCTGGCTATAAGTTCTGTTCCCTGCAATGTGTAAGTTGGTGTTCAGGTGATAAGCACCAGTTATAAGTACCTTGAACATTCTTAGGTATCATTGAACAGGTAAGAAATTAAATGGTTAGCCCAGCTGCAGGTGGTGGTAAAGAATTTATTTCCAATGGAGCAAGCAGTGATCATGTAGCTTTATTCACTATAGATATTACCCCTAATGCCCCCTTTCAACATTTCCTTAATTCCTCCCAATTAGAAATAAAGCTGTTCAACTATTAGTAAAAATGCATGCTACTGATCCAACAAAGGATTACCTTTGTTCAATAGATTAGCCTCTATATCTAATATAGTTAGGAACAAGCTACAGCAAACGTCATTATTTGGAGCAATCCCGATAAGTGTTGGATATTCTTAACAACCGATACGTTATAGCATAGTCCTAGATATAATGTTGAAAGATATATGTAAACATTGTTATTGAATAAATACTTAGTCAGACAATTATCGCTGGTGCACTTTAAAAAAAAAAAAAAAAAATTTAATTTAAAATGTTTAATTGACTTAAAAAAAAAAAACTCTTTCCCACTTTCCTTTCTACGCTTGAAAATTTCCTTTTTAGAAAATTTTTGAGTTATTTACTTTTCCTTCATCTTCCCCTTTCTTTTCTTTTTATGTCTCCTCCCCATACTTCTTTATTTCCCTTCTCCTATCTTCTTCCCTCTCTTCTATATACTCCTTTTTTTTATTTTTATCCCTCCCTTTCCTTTTTCCCTTTTTTTTCTGCCAAAGCTAGATTTTTCTCTTTTCCTTAAAGGTTTTTCTCCTTAGGCCTTTCTCTCTTTTGAAAACTCTGTCTCCATAACATCACTCCTCTAGCCAGTTGACTTCCTTTTCTTAAGGACCATATCAAAAAGTGGTAACCTTTCTTAGGACATGGGCTTTAAGAATTTTTCTCTCTTTCATTGCTCCTTAGAAAAAGAACAAATGGTTTACTCTCTCCAAAAGATCAACATGGTCATCATTACCAAACTTGGTATTGTTTATCAATTGGCGGTTAGACTAGATATGCTCAAGAAACCTCTGTACAACTATTATTATCTGAAAGTATCCAAGAAGTTGTGCCCCACAGTATCCAGAGTGAAATAGCAGCCAATGCCAATGCAACTAGCAATAAGCTAAGTTAGTTGCAGATGTCATGCTGGTTATTGGGAAATTTAATAGAGTAATATGTAACAACCAGGAATTCTAGTTACTTTCACAACACGAGCTGGTAATGACAACAGAAATTTCTTGCTCACCCCTCTAACAATATAGGTCTATTGTACAAGGTTAGGTTCCAGCGCCATTAAGAAAACCAATAAGAACTTCATCCATAGAACACTTCCACTACACTTGAAGTGTGGATGTGTCAAATCCTTTTTATGACTTGGAGGCAAACCTGTATAAAGTGGCTGCAGCACCTTTATACAAAAAGGTACTTACTTTCTACCACCTTCAATACCACTCTGCTTGCCATATATCAAGCCATATTTGGAAAGCAGACGTGTCAATCTTAATCATGACTTGGAGGCCAACCTGTATAGATTAGCTGCAGCACCTTCATGTGATTAGATATTTATTTAATTCTAGGTAGCTGGACGCCATTCATAATTAGATATAGATTTTTGAATTTCTTTTTGTCTATATTCCTTGGATGGTGCTAAAAGAGTACAAGAGTTGGATCCCATATGGGAGCCTTGTGTTAAACTCTTTTTAGCAAAGAGAGACGTATGTCGTGCTATTGATTATTGTACCTTACATTGTAAATGAAAGTATAATAAATATAATAAAGCATGATAGCTATTTGCTCTTTTCAAAAAAAAAAATGTTTAATTGACTTATAAAATTATTTTTATTATTATATAATTTTCTATTATAATTTTTTTATTATTATATAATTTTTGTTTATATTTTTTTATTTGTTTAAGTATTTATTCATTGTTAAAGTCCTTTTTTTTAATTCTCTATTTTTTAATAATGGTCTTGAATATACATATGATATAAATTATTTGTTGTTGACTCAATTTCCAAAATCCTTAAAAATAATTATGTTATGACTTAATTATTTATATTTTAATAGTGACTCAATTAATTGTATCAAATAATTGTATCAATTGTGTCAAGGATCTACAAATTTTAGCAATATGTATAGTCTAGGATTATTCTTGGTATTTTTATAATTCTTTGGGAATTCTTCTATAGTAATAATTAGTGAATTAATTATTTTATAACAATATTATTAGTAAAGTAAGTAACACAAAGTATATTACACAAGTAGTATAAACAAGTTAATAGAAGGAGCAATATTTTAGAAATACAATGATTTAATTTATGTCTCTTTAAAATATTTGAAACTTGAAATATCTTGAATTAATAATTCTCTATTATATCTAGGACATGTGATATACAGTATACAGATGATATTTAGTATATAACACATAATATATGACATTCAATTTCAAAAGATATTCGATATTATAATAATATAAATTTACAAATATCGATAGTTCTATTTTGTTTCACTTTTAGTTTCTCTAATTATCACTATAAACTACTGCATACAATACTCCTTTTTAAATAGTACCCTTTTTAATTTTTTTAATAATATTTTTTTTTTCCTAAGTAATTTTTCTGATGAAATAATTAATATTTAGAATATTATATGTAGTGGTTTTTTTTTTTTTTTTTTTTTTTTTTTTTTATTATTATTATAATAAGCTTTACTCTAATTTATTAATTTTTTGTTGTAAACAACATACATTGTATATTTCTGTTCACTAAAAATTATTACAATTAAAATTCACCCACAGGTATACCATTCAGGTGCAGCCTACCTATATGTATTGTCAACTCAAGCTTATTTCAATAAAATAATATTTTCTAGACTATTATGCGTACCCCTATTATTTCTTTCTAACCATCTTTCTATCATTCTGATCTTTTCTATACTGTCTCTCTCTCCTTTACCTTTTCTTTTCTTTTTCCTTTTTATCCTCGTGTCCTTTCTTGTTCTTTTATTCATTTTCGTCTTTTTCCCTTTGTGTTTCGTGATTCCCTCTATCTCTTTTCATTTTTTTAGGTCTATGTTGCGCTTTATCCATATCTGCCGCATTCCTTCCTCTAGCTTGTTCATTATGTTTGTTATTGTATGCTTTGGTTCCTTGACCCCAAATTTCTTCAGTGTCTGTTTCCATTCTCCAGGCACAGCTCCTTTTATTATCTCGGGCCATCCTATCTCTTCCACACTTTCATTTAACATTTTGTCGATCTGGATTTCCAAGTCCTCTTCTGTGAGTTTCCCTTTGCTCTTTTTTGTCTTCTCTTTAATTAAGTCTTTTATTTCTTTTATCGTTGCCTCTCTTCTAATTATCGCCTTCCTATATTCCCATATGTGATCTTGCGTTTCTTCTTCTTCATTACATCTTATGCACTTTATATCTTCCCTATATATTTTCGGATTTCTCTGTTTCATTTTTTCC
>CAJVPV010001166.1:0-16987 GCA_910591835.1 Acaulospora morrowiae
CCAAGGAATGTATTGATGAATTGATTGAGTTTTTGTAGAGTTTTTAAGAGAGAAACTCGGACCAAATTATTGCGCCTTAGCCTTAACACCCTAGAAGAAGAGTGGGTTTGGATAGCCCCTCACATATCCCAGATTGTGGATATTTTTCATTTAGTCCAAGACCCATGATATTCACAAAACAAAGACTCAGAAACTACATCATCTTTTGGACAAATCATGACAGAAAATAGTAACCATAACCATCAACAAGAAGTAGTTGAAAGAAAAGTTATTATGAATAAACAAACTTCAGATAATATAAGTGAAAATGAGAAATATACTTAAATACCCTCTTCCCAAGAGCACACAGAAATGGCCAATACTCCAAACATTGCAATACAAATGGATACTATGCAAACAGAAAAGAATCCAAATAATGAATCCCAAGCAATAGAAGACAAAGTCTCAAATCTCGCAGCAATGGAAATAACAACAGAATCTGAAGAGGAGAACGAAGAAGAGATTCCAGTACAACCACCAACAGAGGAGTATATCACAACCATACAAAATTACCATACAAGAAACAGGCAATACATACCTACCAACCCTTTTTCATTAACAAATCAGGCAAATTTAAAATAGAAGCACTCGCAGCAAACACACCCAGAGACTCCAAGGAAGAACAAATCAAATATATTGCCAATCTTCTTCGCTTATCAAAAGTCAAGTACAAACTCATACAAACACCATTTATCAATGGCAACAGATAGTACACCATTTATCTCCAATATAAAGAAGATATGAAAAGATGTTTAAACAAGTTGGGAAAAGGAAAAGAAGACTTTGAGTTATTATCTTAAAGTAAACCAAAAGCACTTCATCTTCCAAAACAAATGTCAAAGAATCCATCAAAAAAAATAATACTAAATACAACAAATTCAAGCTTTCAGAACATAACAGTCCATATCAACTTAGAATAAAATGTAGCATGATTCAAGGCAAAAACAGAGAAGAACAATTGCAAAACCTAGCCAACTTCTTAAGAGTTCCTTTGTCACATAAAGGAATACAAGTCAAGGTCTTAGGGAAAAATAAATAGACAATGTTACATTTTCAAAAGCATAACAACATGCTGGAATGCAAGCAAGAATTAACAGTCTTCCAACCCCAAATAACCATCCTGACTTCTCACGAAAAAGGTATAAGTGACATACTTTCATCAGAAGATGAAAACATCACAGACAAAAAGATAGTAGAAGAAAAAAGTCATAATAATGGATATTCTCTCTGAATTTTTAACCAAAAGACTTAGAGGAGCCATATTCAAATATGGCTCAATCTCAAACATACAAATGGAAAGTGGCAATAGCAACTTCAAATTAGCAACAGTTACGTTCTCAGCACTCCTAATAAACCTAGAAAAAACATGGGCTATACCAATGGGAATTACTGAGACATTAGCCCAATGTAATACCATTACTACCAGACTATACGGACTAAACAAGAGTGTCTCAGCAACCAGAATAATGAGTGCAACCAAACATCTCAACACCAAAACTGGTCATATACCCACAAATAGTAAATCAGGAAAGAAGAAAAGCTTTACCATCCTTGGCTTCTCCAATACAGAAGACTTGAACAAAGCCTTAAAGTAGCACGTGGAACTTTTTGGAAACAAGACCCGGTGAAGTAACTGAGACAATACAAAAACTACCACCAAAGCAAGCATCAAGTTCCAAAAAAACAGACACTCAAAGTACATGAATTCTAAATATTCTGATATAGAAAAAAAAGATACAACGAGTATTATCTCAGAAGAGGAAGCTCCAAAGCCTAGAACGGATCAACCCATTAAGACCAAAATCCTCAACAATACTTATTCGAATAGAAAATATTGGGATGCAAATTAGGAAAAAGGAAATGATACCTGGCAACAAATCGCAAGTGTATTGGAAAAAATTAATAATTGGTTACATAGACTAGAGGAAGAATACGACAACCAAAAAAAGTCATATAACCATTCCTAAAGGTAGTTGCACCAGTCCAAATCACAACTAATGCTGAAGATTCAAATACAGTCATTACACAATTCACATCAACAATACACCCATCCTCTTCAGCAACAAACATCAATATCGACAGCACCTCACAATTAGAAAAATTCCTATCCAATCAAAAAACACTATTCCTAAGAAATCAGAAAAGAGAAATTACATTAACTTCTCCAAGCAACAATGATAATATCCAAACACTACAGATAATAATAGCAACATACAATATTAGAGGAATCACTCAAAACACAGACTAAACCAACTTAATAATGAAAATGTTAGAAAGAAAAATTGATATCCTAGGCCTATGTGAAACAAAACTATCCAAAGAAAACCAACACTTCACCTTTCTAAACCAAAAAGAATATAAAAGTATCTCGAGCGCTGAGCCAGACAACCCCAGAAGCGTAGGAGTTCTACTACTCATTCATAGAAGTATTAAAAAATATATAGTATCAATAAACAAAATTGAAGGTCACTTTATAGCAATCAATCTCCTAAACAAAGGCCATAAAACATGGATTGCTCAAGTATATCTGCCCAGCGACAAAAAGAGAAGCTGTGAACTACAGAAGAAGATCTTAAACCTACTATAGACCTACGCACAAAAAAACTATGAGATCATAATAATGGGTGACTTCAATGCAACAGTTAATCCAAGAGTAGATCGTAGAACAACAAGTAATACGCAAGAATTTTCCAAGCCTGAAGATCCTGAAATCGAATTGTTTAGTCTTATGGACAGTTGGAATCTCTCTGATTTTTACCAATTATGGGAACCAATAGAGACAACCCATACATGGAAAAACAATACAAGCACTAGCAGAATCGACTATATTTGGGGATCCTACGGTATAGCAAACAATATACTCCAATTTAACAATAAGGACTTTTGCTCAATTTCTAACAGTGATTATATCCTATTATCTGTTCAAATTACACGAGATATCATGTTTAAAGATCATCAGATGAGCATGGATAAATCCAAGCCCTGTTGGGAAAAAATAATTAACATTTCTAAAACAACAGAACCACAATGAAAAAAATATGACCACAAGGTTGACCTAAAGCTACAACAAAGCAACATTTCAAACCTAATCCAAACAATATATTCCAACTACACTGATGATAACAAGCGCAAACAATTAATCTAAGACTCATGGAAGGCATTCGAAAAGATTCTAATATCCTCAGCTTTTAATCACTTATATTGTGAAAAGAGAACAACAAGAGAAAAGATCAAGACAAACTTCTATAAGAAAAGTCAAAGAGAACAACTCACACTTCACAGTCATCATCGAATCACCAAAATTCTTAACAACTGGTCCAGTCTACTAGATCCATTGGAAGGACCATTCCAGAAAGAAAAGCTATAGTATGAATGCAAAAAAATCAACCAAGATATAGCACCAATAGCGCCAATACTCAAATCAACTCAAGCTCTATCGAACATTCTCGAAGAAGAAGAAAAGAAAGACATCTTGGTGCAACAGCTTAAAGAGACAGTCAGCTCACTTAAAAAAATATGTCTCAACGAGGAAAGAAACAGAACCAATACAGAAATCAGACGAGCGATCCAAGAGAGATGCAAGAACCTTAGAGAGAATCAAAGAAAAATAGTACAGGGTTTGAAAAACAACTTTCGAGACAAAATTATTATAGACAGAATTCGTATCCAAGATAAACTAGGAATAGAATACATATCAATAAACAAAAAGGAAATTCTGCATCAAACTGCAGAGTACTATAAAAAAGCCTTCAAGAAAAAAAATAACAACTTTGACCTACTAGATGAGAAATGGAAGAAACAGTATATTTCTAAAGCTGAAATAAAAGAAGAATAGTATAATGGGATGACAAACACTATTTCAGAGAATGAGTTGGAAGAAGTTTTGAAAGATCTTCCAAACGATAAAGCAGCAGGACCCAACAAGATCAAATACGAGATGCTCAAAAACCTCAAAACAACAGGAAAAAGGATACTATGTCAACTCATGAACATATACCTAACCTACAATATGACTCTTGCAGCATGAAAAAAAAGTCTACTATAATCAATCTCGAAGGGAAAAGAATGGCAAGGCATCCTAAGCAACACTAGACCAATAGTTCTTCTGGATGTCTCACGAAAGTGTTTTACCAAAATTATCACTAATCGACTATCAACCATATGTAAAAGACACAATATTCTAAAAGGCCCTAATTTCACAGGATTGCCAGGAGAAAGCACTTCAGAACCCATCCACTTGCTAAACAATATCTGCGAAGAGGCCAGAGAAAAGAAAAAGGAACTTTGGATTCTATTTCAAGATACTGCCAAAGCATATGATACAATTAGTTTGGAGATGTTACAAAAAGCACTCCAAAAAATCAAAATTCCAGAGAACCTCATAGCACTCATATTAGATCCTTTCATTAATAAATCTTTACAAGTAATAACTGATGTAGGAATTACAAAAAAAATAACGGCGGAGAGATTATTAATAAAAACTTTCTCCTGATCCACTTGCATTCAACAAAAACTACCAAATTAGGAAACAAAAATTTTTTCGCAAAATAAAAATTCTAAATACCCTGGAGGATCCTCTACATCCTCCAAGGGTCAAGCAAATGAACCTTTACATGTCCTTCTTGATGTTCTAATCAATGACGTAAACAAGTGCCTTGCAGTCATTATTCACAAAAACGTCAACATCAACATTATCTATACCATCTATCCAGTCTCCACCACTAGACTTCCCAAACTTACAAACCCTCCAAAAGCATGGCTTATACCAGTTCGAGTTCAGGAAAACAACCAAGAAACCTATAAAGTTATTTCAGTATCTTTCGAAATCTGAAAAAAAAAATTGGGAAACCACTACACTAAAGTCAAAGTAACACTTCCAGCCCCAATGCCCTTGGATGACCTAAACACTTTCTTCAACTATCAACATGCATTCTTACTTTCGAACAAAGACCGAACAAGCATTCTGAAGGAAATGATGAAGCAAAAACTTTATTATAATCTACACATCTCCTGGAACAAACTTAACATCGACATTGATGAACTAGCAAAAACTTTTACCTTGAAACAAAAAACTAAAACACTCATACCCCCTCCAAACACTCCAGCGCTTACTGGGGAAAGGATCAATGACAATACCATGCAGCTTGATTGTATGGATGAAACACAACATGTAACCCTCCTTGAACACGATGACAATCATGCCAGCCCTCATCATGTGCAACCGATAACCAACCAATTCTACATGAAACCACAAACAACAACATCCATACCCAAACAATTGCATACACAGTTCAACTGCTCACTACGAGTATGGAAATTGATGACCATCCTTCCCCCAGCCAATCAATCGCAACTGTAGAATCACTTCCAAACTCATGGGCTGATGAAATCAATCAGATGCTTAAATCAACCCAGGAAAGTTCCCACCAATCCACGGTAGACATTACAGAAAACACACCTCCTTCTGGACAAGAGAAACTAATTGAACTATGCAAGGAGCTCAACCAATGTGAATGTTCTACCAAATCCATCGTGAGCTTTTTCCTAAAAATTAGAAGTGAACCCATGATACAATCAAAAACATCTCTCAAAGGAATATTCGCAAAAATCAAACATCGGGATTGCGATTTCTTCAGAACTTTCGCAAAAGACAAAATAATCAAAGGACAACATCAAACAGAATATGAAAAGATTGAGAAGGATTTTCACACAAATTATTTAAAGTCAAATAACATAGGATACATCTCGAGGGCTATAAGAAAAAAGATCAGAGCAATAATCAACAAAGCACTATTCGTCACATACCTCAAATCCACTGACCTGTCTCTTCTCAAGTTCTGGCAAGTCTCCCAATTGCTGGAGTATGAATTAAACTTTTTTATCAACCCCATCCTTCCGAAAGTCGACTATCATAAAATCTATAACACCTGTGAGAAGCAAATTAAAAAAAACCTATCAAACCTTCCAGAAAATCTTGAGGACTCCCATCCTTAATCAAAGTCAGACTATCTAAAGCTATCCCTCTGCTTTCCACCAAGGAAGTTAGCAAAGTAGCAGGCAGCTTGAAAGCCTTCTATAACTTTGACATCCTTCCACCAGCATACTTTATCAAAAAACCTGACCTTCCTAACTATCCTTAAGATCTTAAACAAGAATTCCACAACATCTTTCCTCTCACCAGCAAACAAGAACTGGTGGACCTCAAACTAAGGGTGGATCAACTCAGGGAACACTACTAAGTACCAAGCAAATTACCTGAAACTTACTTCAAACTACCCCCACCAAAAATGACACTACCCCCATTATACAAAGACCTCCCACTTCACTTGGCAAAACAATTTTCAATTGACAACAGTATTGAAGACTTTAAAAAAGATGTTAAACTGCTAAGAGACAACAACTATGCAGTAAAGCGTCTGCCACTCAACTACATCAGGGTTAGACGACCTCTTTCTCCACCTCACTAGTACAGCGAAAACAATGCTATTCTTTTTTCAATAACGGATCAAGAAGAAGCTAACAACCTTATCAGAGATCTAAAATGTAAGTTCCATGTAAAGCTACCATTAGGCCCAGAATGGATCAAGGATAACCTTAACCAGGATGACAGACTCAAAATGCCAGAAGACCTCCACACTGTCGAGAAGGAAGTAGAAATAACTAAGGACCAGTTAGATAAAGAATCTCCTTTGTTCAAAGAAACCATAGCCAGAATCAAAGAGAAATATGCCGAAGACATTCCAAGAGAGTGGATTACTCCTCTCTTACCTGACCTTCCAGACCTACAAACAGCTATCCAGGTTATACATGACACTGGGTCAGAACTCTCTCTCCCACTCATCAACAATCTTCAGTTAAATGACAACATCAAAGCTTTAAACAAACTCTTCCACTTTGAAAAACTTCCCACCGACTTCATTATAGACCCTGAGTCACCAGAGCCAGAGCTGACTCTCCTACCAACATTATTTTAAACAATGATCAGTCCGCCCAACTCAAATCATTCTTTGAACAACAAATCGCAAAACTCTCCCAACAATACCTCTCCTCTATCCACATTATCTCTCAAAAATCTCATCACAATCTCCACACTCAACGTCCGTGGTCTCAATGACAGAGCAAAACTATTTGAACTAACTAAATCTATTACAAGCGAAAAACATATTCTTTGCTGTTTCGAAACAAAAAACACAAAACTAAACATCCTACCCAAAACACTGAATAATACCACTATAATTACAAGCAAACCCAGCAACTCTGCCAGTAATGGCTCAGCCATACTTATTTCCAGGGCCATAATGAACCATATTTTCAAAACTTTCTCTCTTGATGAGTACTGGTGCACCATACACCTCAAATTTAAACCAAAAGTCGACATCATAGCTATCTCTTGCTACTTTCTTCACGATTTGGACTCCAGGAAAATAGCAGTCAGGTCTCTCAAAGGCTTCATCAAGGAACACTCCAACAAACATATCATCCTTACTGGTGATTTTAATACCTACCCAACAGATGCCCCACATATAAATGCCAAAACCACAGCTCACAAAAAGCATATTTACCGATACCTTCCCAAATTCACCAATATAGCAAAGGTAATTAACAAGGAACATTACTATACATATCATATCAGCAACAGTGCCTCCAGAATCGATCAAATTTGAATTATCAACAACTTAGCAAGCAAAACACTTTCATACAAAGTCTATGAACAAATTAATATAATTACAGATCACAAACAAGTCACTATTATCCTGGACTGGTTCGAATACAAGTCTAACAGAATTAGCTTTAGCACGAAAGTCTATCAGTTCAAAAAAGCCACACCTGAGAACATCAAAGGCTTTCAAGAAGATATAGAACTGGCATGCCAAACAAACAGCTCTCCAACTTGGGATCACATAAACAACACCATCAAAAATGCCCTTGACAACAATATTTCGAAAAGAAAATGTTCACCACCCACCCAAAATATTAATCCATTCAAACACTATACTAGAGCTATAAAAATCATAAAGAAATCAATCAATATCAAAAGGAACAATCTCAGAAACAAAAGTCTCCCAAAACTCCCACTGATTGCCACAACAGCTTTATAGAGAATCTCAAATGATTCTCTAAGCATCAAGGATTTCAAAAAGCTCTTAAAAATCTTAATCAAGGAAAAACCATCTAAGTTAAACGAGATTATCATTCAAGAATTACAAAAGAACATAGAATCAAACTATCATAGATTTTGGACTTGGCCAAAAAATGCTCTCAAAAAAGTCCTTGGAAATTTAAAACCATCCTTAGATCTTTCTATCTTAATGGGAGAAGATGACCAATTACATGACAACCCCAACAAACTTGTAACAATAATTACTAATCACTTTAAAAAAATCTTGGAACCTAAACCATTTCTCCTTAACAACGAATGGAGCCCTGAGTATGAACCTTTAAATCATATCCCTAACAACGCATTTATCAATCTATCAGCATAATCACTAACCAAAAACTCGAGGAGGCACTTGCAGACCTTTCCAAACACAAAGCTCCTGGCCTTACCTTCATTCCATATAAAGCATAGTCCCAAATCAGTTCACTAGGGAAAAAATATATCCAAATACTTTTTAACAACATAGTAGCAACAAATCAAGTACCTAAATTCTGGAAGCAATCAGCTATTACGCTCCTCCCAAAAAAAGTTGTCTGGTCACATGACCTCACCGATACATGCCCAATTTCTATTATTGAAACAAGCAGGAAAATTTTTACAAAAATAATCAACAATAGACTCTCCATCAGCATTCTGAAACACAGAGTCATATCAGACTCCAACTTCACTAGATTAAAAAACCAAAGCACTACTGAACCAATTGCAATCATTACCTCCTGCATCAACATAGTAAATAATCTCAACAAAGAAATATGGGTCGCATCCTTTGATATCTCCAAAGCATTTGATTCAGTCAATCTTCCCAGTCTCAAAAAGGCTATTGAATACATCAAACTCTCACCAGAAGTCATCACACTAGTCCATAATCTCTTAAATGAAAAAGAATTGAAACTAATAACATACTATAAGCTCTCCAAACCCTTAAAAGTGTCCAAAGGTCTTGATCAAGATAAAACTCTCTCTCCATTACTGTGGACAATTTTTTACGACCCAGTAATTACTAGAATCTCAACCAAATCTTCAGCAACATCAAAAATTCTTGCTTATATGGATGATATAGCCCTCTCCAGCTCAAACATGCCATCCCTACAAGAAGCAACAAATACTTTCTGCTTCTTTTTGTCACTAAACTCAATCAAATATAACAAGAAAAAAACTGAACTGATTGCCAATCTCAAATCATTAAATCAAAAAAGAAGGCAATTCCTAACTGTTGAGGACAAAAGAATCCATTCTAAGCCATTTAGTGATGGCATCAGATACCTAGGCATCTATCTCTCAGGGAAATCATCCTCCACCTCTACAAAACACAAACTATCAGAAAAAGTTCAAAAATTCACCAATGCAATCACTTCACAAAAAGGTTGGAATGGGTTAATAACCAAACAAGCCTCTCAATGGATTATACCAGTCCAATTGGAGTATGCCATTAATGCAATTATCCCATCCGACAGAGAAATAACCACTTTCCAGAGAAAAATAAACAAACCAATCTAGGCAAAACTTTAAGTTGAATGCACTATTTCAAACAAAATCCTTTACTCACAAGCTGGACTCGACATCATCAAACTTCAAAATCGATGAGATATCACTGCCATAAAAATTCTAGCCATCAAGCTTACCAATCCTAAAACCTCTCCCTTCACCACAAAAGAAATTACATCAATACAAGTCGCGCAAGCCATATGGTGTTGCCCAATTTGCTTTCCCTATTACTTTGAAGACTCATGGATCACCTCAGCAGCCCTCCTGGTCAAAAGATACAAAATCAGAATCTGTCTGTTTCCCTGCCCATATAATTATAATAACTATAAGCACTCAATCGGCCTTGTGACCAAACTTAAAAAATCTAATGCCCTCTCTCTCTATTACACAAACATTAAAACTATTCACAACACCTATGTTTATAAACAAAACATCAAACTATTCTAGGAAGAACTACACACACACAGGGGTTACATCACTTCTGGTCCAGCTCCAACATGGTTCTCACTTATCCCCAACACATTTTCAAACATATATGGTGACTCAACATTCCTTCCCAACACCACTAAAATTAAATTCTGGGCCTTTTTGAATAACAATACTATCAATCTCATCAAAGTACACAGAAATGCCATCAGATCCACAATCATCAGAGGCAAGCACTATCTACTCAACAACAAGAAAATAATTTCTTGCTCATGTCCAGTACAGCCCTGTATCATGGAGAAAAATATAAACATCCTTAAGTCCATTTGGCACATCTTGCGTCTTAACTCTACATACTTACTCAACAATATTCAGGAGCTTACTGAATCCTTCTTCCCCATACCACAATCAATTCCACAAATATTAATCTCTTTATCACATCCAATCATCAGACCAACAATTATACATCTTTATCATAACAAAAACAATAACAATATGGTAGTATCCAAACTATCGAATACACTCACGTATACACTTCACCTTAACTTTTGAAGTATTTTTTGGTCAGTACTCTATCAAATCTTGGTCGACACCCCATAAACATCAACTATCAACATTTTCCTTAACAAAATCCCCGATATAAAGGTTCCAAATTACATTAACAGATCAATCAAAACTCCCTTTAGCAGACTTATCAATGAATGTAACATTCTTATAATCGAAAAAGACTTTACTATCTCATGGTACAAATTGAAAAACCACCAGCCACCACTGAACACAAACATGAAAATTAATACACCAGTTCCTCAATGCTTTCCCCTAACATTTACATCATCACCACTAATCAACAACACACATGCAACAAGTATTACACACTGGATCAAATTCGTAAATTACTACACCAACTTCTTTGATATCTTCCTGAGTCAATCAGCCACATATAAACCCTCCTCCTTTGAGAAACTAGAAACCATCATCAAAGCAAACAACAAACTCAAAAAACCCAACCAAACAAAATAATAGGCACTATTCACATTTAGAACCAAACTTTTCGCAAACCAACTCCCAACCAGAATAAAACTTCACAAACGTTACCCCAGCCTCTACCCTGACAACTTATGCCCAAGATGCGATGCACACCCAGAGGACCTTCCACACATCTTCTCCTGCACATACATTAAACCTCTATTAAACAAAAAGAAGCTCAAACTTGAAAATCTCATTCATAACCTCAATCCTAAAAATATCAAAGAAATCGACTTTACCACAATATTCAAGCTAACAGACAATACTCTATTGGACTTGACTATTGGCAAATTCAACAACCCATTCAGCCTTCTTCATAAAAAAGAACATATTTCCAACTGCACACTAAAAATCCTACACAAAGCATGGAAACTGAGACCGGCCATAGTGACAATCTCACCGGCTTCTAAAATCAAATGGAAAAAAACAACTAGTATTTGCACAACAAATACAACTACTAATGACAATTCTACATTCAATAAAATCTTAAATCTCCTAAATGACTTATTCAACTATACTGATAAATCAATTTTTACCCTTACAGTAATATCATCGTTCTGAAAGGGCATTAGCCATTCAGCACTATTGGTGCGAGCCCACCCCCACGGTGGTACCTGGTATCAATAGTTTAGTTGTGATAGGCTACAATTAATTTACTTTGTAAAGATTGTTAATGTAATGACAGTAAATTTTTTATTTAAATAAAGTCTCGCATTTAATGCCCATTCGTGATATAAAAAAAAAAAATGAAAATAATGGTGGGGAATGGAATAGATCAAAGGAAAACAATCACTTCTCTCCTTTGATGTATTTTTTATGATCCCTTGCTATGCAAAATTCAGGAAAATACAAAACTGGGATATTTCATGAACTGTGAATGGAGAACCAACCACAGTAAAAACGAAACCATGCAATTGAATATCCGACAAGCTGCAATAGCATATATGGACGACACAATGTGGATCGCCAGATCAGAAAAAGACATGTAAAACATTCTTGAAAGAGCCAAGTAGTTTTACGCAGTGAATGACTCCCAGATCAATGACAACAAATCAATATTAATAACAATAAACAGCCACAACAAAGAACCAAACTCAGTAAAGATCGGAATGAACCAGCAAGAAGTAGTTGAGAACGATCGCAACAGTTTCACTAGATTTTTAAGAATATGGATAGGAAGTAAAAAGCAGACCAGAGATACAACTCTCCGAATCCAACAAGAAATCACTACTGTAGTATCAGGCCTTCAGAAAAAAAGAATAACAGACAAACATGCAGAGTACATTCTAAATAGAGTTTTTATTTCCCGTATAAAATACCGGATGCAATATTGTTTCCTAGATCAAAATATATGCAATAGCCTAACAGTCCAATTAAGAAAGACTTTAAAGAAAATAGTAGGACTGGTCTTAACAATTCCAAACTTAACTATCCACCACAAAAAGATATACAATATCAAAAGTATCAAGGAAATCCAAGTAGAAAACCAGATCTACAACTTTATGAACAGACTAAGTGATATAGGTCCAGCCAATATATCCACACTAATTCGTCTTAAACAGGCCCAAATCCAAAATTGGGAACCAAGCAATATTCTAACCAATGATATCCCCCGATCCTTTAGATATTCAAAGAACTTCTCAGCCCAAGTACTGAAGTTAGCAAATAATCTGGGAATTACAATATTTAACTCCCGATGGTCAAATAATTTTGAATGGAAAGGAGGCTCGCTATCTATCAAAAATAAGCTTAACGACACGGAAGTATATCAGAAAGCAATCCCATCCCTACGAAAACACAATATAATGTTTGTAGATCAACTAATTGATAAAGACATGAGAACGATACTACCTTGGAAAATCATCCAAATTCTGTCTAAAACCAGTAAAGGACCGATACCATCATGGTACAATAAAATTCAAGTAGCTCTCGCAAACAGATACAATGTTTTAAATAATAGATAGCAAATTGGAAATGGGAAGAGCAAGATAGAAGATTTTTCACGAGTAATCAAAACAAAGACCAACGCCGATGGAGTTGGAAAATCACAAATATAGAAGGAACAAATAAACAAATCACTTGATATAGAAGCAAAGGAAACTCAGGTCATCAGACTCCACATGCAGAGATTTATAAGCTGAAGACAGGATCCAAACCAGACTCAGCCAAATTCCAAAAAGTTCTAGACAGTACCCAAACAAATTCCAAAGGAGAAACAAGAAATCCCTTGGATAGAATAAATCCTCGTGGAGGCAACAAAAGATCAAAGATCAGAGTCCTAACATGTGAGATTCTTGACCAATGCTCATCATTAAGGAAAGTAAATGAATCAGAAATTCCAATTAGCATATATATATTAGAAAATCAAGCCAGAAAAGAATTGGAGCACTTCAACAAACGAGGGATTACTGACAACTGTGTTATGGCAGTTGAAATAGAATATTTGGGAGTATCAATAATTAAGGAACACATCCAATTCCTAGAATATATACAAGCCCTGATAGAAGAATATAGAATGAATAAAGAAAGCAACTTTCACCAGCCTTATTGCTTCTATACAGACGGATCATATGGAAGAGCAAGAGATCAAACGCTAAAAATGGAAGCTGCTTGACTACAAGAAAGAGGACCGAATCCAGGAAGATTTTTCCAAGTGGGAGTAGACAACTGGCCATTAGCACTCTGAGCAGAACTAGTGGCGATTATCTTAACACTTCTGGTCATACCCCAAAAAAGCCAAATAGAAATTCGAACGGACAGTACAATCTGTATCAATACTCTACAGAAGCTCCTAAACCCACATGTTAGAGATACAGGAAAAAAAAATAGAAAGCACAAAAATTGGCAGCTGTGGACAAGATGTATAGACCTGATACACAAAAAACAAATCATAATCAAAATGACCAAAGTAAAAGCACATGACAAAGATAAAGCCAATAACAAAGTAGATCTTCTTGCCAAAGAAGCAAAAGAGGAACCTGAGATTATCTGAAACTGGTACCGACAAGAAGCTCTAACAACATTATGTTGGAACGAGATCCCCATAGATATCAGAATAAGAGATTTCATTAAAGAAATATACAAAAAGAGCATCTTAACAAAATGGGCAAACCAGAACCGAATACAAAAAAGATAGGCCAAAGAAATAGAAGACCAAGAAAATTTTAATTGGAGAAGTTTTTGGGAAGCAAATAAAGTAGAAGGCTCCTTAACAACATCGCTCAAACAAGTCAAAGAAAAAGCCTTCTGCATAAAACTGATACATAACGAACTACCAACCCTGGACAATATGATCAAAAGATTTCCCACAAAATACGAGAACCTAATCATGTGTTTATATTGCCAGCAAGAAGGAGAATCTCTTGAACATCTCCTGTTCTGCAATAGTATTTCAGAAATTTGTAAAGAAATATGGAACAAAAATCAGGACCAAATACTTAACAAATGGTTAGAGAGTGTTCAAGCAGGAAAAATACAAGACAAGCAAGCCACTATACAAGATCTTTTGCAAAGATGGTATAAGAGCAAATTCTCCACAGGAATAAACATCATAAACATATGCTTAGGACTCTTTTCAAAGGAAGACATTTCAGAATGAACCCAAACAATGACCAATACTAAGATGAAAGCCACCGAAGTGAAGCAACTACTGAGAAAATTTTCAAGAAGTATCTGCAAGCAAATTCGGAAAAGGATATGGAACGATAGATGTGTCAAGCTACAGAACTCCGGAAGAAAGCCTAAAATATATAGACATAAAGGAAAAACCACTAGTGGAAAAAGAAGAAAGAAGCGTAAGTCCAAAGATCAAGAACAGGAGGAAACAAACCCCAAAATGTTGCAAAATAAGGAAGAAGACTTCGGCTCTCAGATCCAAGACAAAATCGCAATTTGGGATTGGATTAAAGAAGAGAAAAAATGGTTAGGAATATAAAGGTAGTCCAGACTTTGCTTAGATGAACTGTAGTAATAAACTGCAGGCAATAATCTTTAAAATTGAACTCCATAAGCAAGTAAATCATAAAGGGAGCAACCTTTTTCATCTCCAAAGTCACACCTAGAGACAGCAGCCAGAGATGGGTGTTCAAGGCAGTAGAATAGTTTATGCAATACAATATATTACACATTATTTGTTTTCTGTAAAGATTTAATAAACAATACACACTTGTTTGACTACGGAAAAAAAATATATATACAGTATATATATAATATTATATTTTTTTAATAAAAAATTTTTTATATACAATTAATCAAAATATTAAAATTTTTTAAAAAAATCCCAAAAAGTTTTGTTATCTACTATATATATTAATAAAATAAAATATATTGTTTTTGAAAGTATTATTAATATAATTTCAGTGGGACTATAGCATACTGATAAATACCTGTTACATTTGTACTAAGGTCACAGGTTCAATTCCTGATGACAGAAAAATTCCTGTAAATCTATTTCAGGGGTGATCATAGTAAGTATAAGTTGCTTTACTACTATAAAATATTCATTAAAATGTTATAATATTACAAAATTTTATTGAAGGTCCGGGAATCCTGTATAGAATCATCACAAAATGATTTGTCTCAAGATCTTAATAGGGGATGAATATGGCATCAGTAAGCATCAGTTGCCTAACTACCGATACACAACCAGTTTGAACCATAAATTCCTTCCTAAGCAATAACTAATATATAAAAACTCTTTTCGCTGATCTTTTTGCCAATTCAAAAAACAGACATTCTCAAAAGACTTTTTGTCTTTATGATAATAAAGTTTATACACTTTTCTTAACAACACTGATTCCTTAACTAGCAAAACAAGCAGAAGCTACCACTTGTTTTATTTTTATTTTTCAAAACACTTTTCTTGTTTATTTTAGTGACTAAATATAAGAAACCTATCTAAAAGATCTATGGCAAGAACATCTTTCTAGGAAGAAAACTGATAAGAAAAAACATCTTCCAAAGACTTCCAAAAGATTCAATAATCTAGAAAAACAAGAACAAAGAAGTCTCCAGTCTTTCCATCATCTCTTTGGCTTCTCTTTTTTTTTTCTCAAATGTGCTTCATTTTTTCTAGTTTTTCTGAGAAATTTTGTCTATCTCAATTTGACCCTGAATTTTTGGTTACACCAGATCTCCTAAAAGATAATTGGTCAAGGACACAGATTGGTTAATCACGTCAGCCTCAGAAAAAGTAAACAAGATACATACTTCTCACGTGTTCCCAGTTATGCAACACCAAACTGATAATGTTATTGGTTCTTAAAAGAGTTGGACAGTTTTTGGTTGAAGGAGTAGTATGGGAGTATTAGATGAAGTAGAAGTTGTGAATAGACGAGAAGTGACTCCTTTTTGTTTCCATTATTTTATTTTCTTTTTTCTTTCCTATTCTTTTTTGAGAACAGGAAGTAACAACAAGGTCTAGATTCTATTCCAATTTGGTAACAAGTTGAAGTACCAATATTTATTCTGAAAATAGTTGAAGAAAGAGATTTTGAAATTATCCACTGGTTGAATGAAGCAATAATTTCAGAAGACATGGCTTGGAAAAGCAATTCTAATAGAAAACCAACATCTTTTCTGGTTAGAAGTCTTCAAACATAAAGTTTTAAGAAATACTTTTTTGGAAGTGCCTTTAAATGTTCTTGGATATTGATTACTCCAATAGAAATTAAACAATTTTATTGGCCACAGATGGTAAGAAATAGAAAACCATGAGGGACTTGGGTTTTAAGTTCACTGAAATAATCTTTTCAATGATAGTTAGAATATATGATAGTGTAATGGAATAATTAATTTCATTATATTATTTAATTATTATTATTATTTTCTTATTATTATTTTAGCTTCTTTTGA
>CAJVPV010001167.1:0-16985 GCA_910591835.1 Acaulospora morrowiae
TTTAGGATAGATGATACTGAATATACTTTTTCAATCTAATTTATAGAAGTCAAAAATATTGATTTGGTTAGTATAATATTAGAAGCAAAAAATAAAAATAAAATTATATAAGAAATACTTTTATAATATTTATATTAGAATTATTCAGAAAAGAAATTAATAAAATTATAAAATTGATAGAAGGTACTTATAAGTAAAGATGTGTCCCTAAATTATTTAGCATATAAAATTTCACAGATCAATTATGTCTCTTTTGAAGGGATATAATTAATTATTTATTATTTTAATAGGAACATAATTTAAAAAACACTTGGATAAAGTGGTTTAAATTGCAAAAAACCTTTGTAGGTGGTTTTTTTTGATCTTATATTTAAAAAAAAAACCTTTTTAATAGTAAAAGACATTTGAATTATGTCCTTGTCTTTAATTTAAAGACTCATCTTTACTTATAAGATTACACTAGTTGAAATCTGATTATTTGGTAGTATGTTATTAAACATTCGGCAATAATTTGACATATTTCAATTTATCAAATTATTGATGAATGCTTGATCAACTAGTGTTAAGGATGGATTCCTAAATTATTTAGTATATAAAATTTTGTAGATCAATTATGTTTCTTTTGAAGGGACAATTATTAATTTATTGTTTTAATAGGGACATAATTTAAAAAAAACTTGGATTAAGTGACTTAAATTGCAAAAAAATTTTGTAAGTTGTTTTTTTTTAATCTTATATTTAAAAAAATTTTTTATTATATTCTTATTTTTAATTTAGGAATCTATCTTTATATAGTGTAAAAGATAAAGGAAATGTAATCTGGTTAAAATATATATAACAGTAATTAAAATATATAAAACAACAAATAAAATCAAAAAAATTTGAAGCTGGGATAACTAAAGAACATGCTCAAAAAATTTTAAATACTATAAATAATAGTAAGTATTTAATAAGAGTAAAATATATTCAAGATGATTCTATATATAGTACAGATAAATCTCAAATAAATATTACTTTTAAAATTATTGATAAATATAAACCTATTTGTGAATCAAAAAAGGCAGGTAAAAAATATATTGGAAGTGATCCAAATGTTATACTTACAAAAAAAACAAAATCAGAAATTTGAATAAGAATAGATGAAAAATTTCCAGTTAGAGAAGTTAATAAATAATCTGAGATAGTAATGCAGTAATTTATGGATTATATCAAATTCAAAAACCAGATATTAATTGATTAATGACTATAAAAGATGGAGCACTTAATTGTATAGTTTAACAAGTAATAGAGTATTTTGACAATACTAAAAGAGAACAGGAACTTACAAAAATTCATTGACAAAAAATCAATATATGGAAGAAAAAAATACATATTTCTGGTGCTCAAGTATAAGATATAGCAGAATTGGAAAAAATTCTTAACCAACTGATTAAATTACTTGATATTACTCATGGCACTATCTTTATTAGTGGAAAATATTGATCAGGTAAGTATGAAGAAATGTGATGATAGTTCATAATGGTCATGCATTTTCAAGAAATTAGCACTTTTCAAGTAATTGAATGGTAGAGTATTATAAAGGTGATACATGGGAAGCTATTAACAATGCTCTTCAAGGTTCACAAGCAATATGGCTTATAATAATAGGAGATACAAGTTAAACAATATCCCAGTTTGTCATAGAAGATGGTTGTATATTTAGAACATGGAAAAAGCATACAGAAATTATAGAATCATTTAAGGAATTATTATCTCCGTCGTGTATCATTGGATGGTGCGAAATAATTATACTGTATAGAAATTAGCACAGAACAATTAGGTCACAGGGTTATAAATACCACCGCATCCTTTGTATGTACAGTATTATACGCATGAACTGTATATGAGTAATGTCCCGAACTCAATTTTTTATATCTGTATTAAAAAATATCCGAGCTTGAAGTATTGAAGAAAAGAATGCCAAGCTCAAGATAAGAATGCTGATCTCGTAGACGATATTTTCGATGTGAAAGCCAAGAATATAAAGCTCAGACAGGAGCTGTTAGAGAAGAGTAGGATAGATACTGATGCTGAAAATGCTAGGAGGAATGCCAAAAAAAGCTGAGATTAAGACAAGAGTCGCAAAAGTTAGAATAAGATTCTAAGCAGACACAGAATAATTTCTTTCTTGAAGAACTTGCCCATGTACTTGATACCATTATAGCCCGCTTAGGCAGTCATAGCCTGACTGTGAAACTAGGAGGAAACGGGGATTGATACTTACTTGAACGAGGACGTATGAAAATAATCAATTATGAGATTAGAGAAAGGAGGCGGGAATAAAGTAAGTTCAGCGTGAAACAGAGTGGATCGAATTACAGTATGAGGAATTAGCGTTAATGAGAGAAAAAAAATTATTGGGGTTGTTTCTGCCTTATACTTCTTAAAAAAAGTTATTTTGGAGAGAGGTTATATTTTTGAATATCTAACTTGATGAGAACATTCACAAAGAGCTACTCATTAAATTAAGCTTTTCGAAAACTTGAAAACTATACAAAGTACTTATTCCGGTGGATTTGCATCACATCGCGTAAATGAATAAGGAAGACAAAGCTTGATAAAGGAGAACTTTAATATTTTCCTAATATCTTAAAAAAATAATAATAAGCTTGTCATACATCGTCATGTGGTTACTGTAATAACCCAAATTCATACTTGAATCTTAATGATTGCATTATTATGTTTTAAAGCTGGTGTTTCCCAAACTTTCATTCTTGTGTAGGTACATAATCATACAGGGGCTCTTGATTACGATACCATCGAAAATACCAAGAATAAGCAGTGCCTCGTTGCTGATCAGTTCCAAAAATGTAGTAATAAAGTCCCCTGAGTACACTCCAAACTCCACCAAGCAACCCAAAAGATGCCAGAAGCTAAATACAGTACGGCAAATTTTAAGATCATTATATATTCGAAGCACTTTTTAATATATTATACTCACAGTGTAAGACCTATAAATAAAGGAGACATTATGAAAGGATTCCTGATATTATTTTAATAAAATAAGACGTTTACCTCTGTTCTTTTTCAATGTGGACAAAAAAATTATTGCATGAAACCTGAACAGTTCCAAAATAATTAGGGTTCATTGTTGTACTCACATTTCTTGCTCTACTAGCTGAGATTTACAAGTGAGAGTTCCAAAGCATGTATGTGTTTATAATCTTTTGGAAGGAGTTCAAAGAACAAAATTGATGAAAACGAAGCTTACACCACAATGTATCTAACCTTGGTCGATCAACATATTGCAATTCGAATCCAAGTGCTGCCAAGATTGAATATTTCAACGCCCTTCTTATTGTTCGAGAATAATAATATAGTCCAATCTATAATCCATAGTTTTTGAATGATAGTATTAAAAATTCTTATTATGAGACGGTGAAACATAAATAATTTTACCTGATGTTTCTAATAAGTTCATTCATGGTATGAGTAAAAAAGATTTGTTAAACGATAAAGAACATATTTTCATCTGGCAATAACTACCCCTAGTGTGTATACGTGAAGTACTTCTTCGCCTAACCGTTGAGCGGCAAGAGTAATATTTGTAGTTATGTCCGCTCCATCTCTAAAAGGATTGCTGACTAATACAATAATTTATTTATAAGTCAGTGTCTTCTCTTTCACCTAAACTTCAAATCCTTTACCTTTGTCATAAATATTAGTATAAATCGCAGTTGAGTTGACGGTAGCTGCATCGGGCGCATGAAAGTCAAATATAATTGACCCGTTTTGATTACCCGGGATGGTATAAATAAAGGTCAGGTTCTGAGATAAACAATGTAATATAGGCTTTCTTAGTTGGCGTGGGCGGGATGAGATATCGATGGCAGTTTGTCGCATGATTGAAAACTGTAAGCGGTTAAATTAGTAAAGGGATATCATAATAAAAACATTTAGTTGTCACCTACCATAGTTTTCAAAACGACACTTAATCGTAAAGTTGGTATTCATAGTGAATAATACGTCTAAAATATACAATAAGAAAATGCTGGAATGTCTTAAAAATTTTCAAAGCTTTTGTCTTTACCAGGCATCTGACTTCTATCCTCTTTGTATGAACTCATCAAAAGCAATGGGTGATCAAAAATCACCCTAAAAAATAAGATGCAGCCATATACAAATAATAATGAATATATTATAACAAGGGCGACCTTCCTAAGTATGATAATAGGCCTAGGTTCTGAGCGGTTTTCTCTAAAAATATCAAAGGGATCCATTTTGTACCTAGAGACCAGTGAAGGTGAAGTTTTAAAAAACTAAATGATGAGGGATAGTGAAATAGGATAAATAATAATTGTAGTGTAGTGGTTAAGATCCAGATCTAGACGTCTGTCTATTCATATTTATTAGGTTCGGATAAAAAGCGCTCCGTCATTTCGGAGTGGGTGATAAGGTTTTGTTTTGGCGAAAAAGTGTGAGAAATTATTTCTGACCTATTGTATGTGAACCGCATTGCGTCATTGCGCGTGATAACACGAAGCCTTTAATTAAAAAGGCCGTGCCCACAAAACGGACATACTTTTAATAATGAATTGAATATATTTAATATAATGATATGAGTGATGATGATGACAATATAAGCGATTGACAATATGAGCGAAGATAATAAAGAAGGCGATGATATATGGAAGAAAATGAAAATAATGATGATGTAGATAAAAATGATTTCAATAGTATTTCAACAATTACAGTATATAAAGCTGTATGAGTTATAGCAAAATAATGTTGATAAATAAAAAGGTATAAATGATGAAGACGTGTAGTTTAGATATTGATGATGGTAGAAATAAGACAAATGATGGTAAGGACTAAAAGGTGTTGATATGGATGACGAAAATATTATAGATAAAGAAAAAGTAATATTAGCATAATTAATATTTAAAAAATAATACTGTCGAAAATAATGTACAATAGATGAAATCAGTATTGATGAAGAATTTACGTTTCAATACAAAGTCTATCAAATTCAACTATTGAAGCAATTTACAAACATCATCGAGAAAATGTTGATGTAACTTTCTTAAAACAAAAGTCTTGTAATGTGATTATGAAGAATATTACCTTCATCACAGTCCCATTTTTTGTCAATAGGATTTTATACCGGAATATTTTACCATGACGCACACGAACGTGTATATGGAGAGCAGCAGACTGGGCTGTTGTGGGAGAATTAAAATTAAATGGATTATATACAGTATATATAATAATTGGATTTGGTTTAAATATAATGTCTTAAGAAAAATCAAAGGTACTGTATATAATAATTAGTCGTAATGTGTATTTTTTGTTTTTTTTTGAATTTGTAAATATCAATTTTAGTGATTTTTTTTGAATCTTTAGAATAAGAAAAAAATGTATATATTTAATTAATGAATTTTTTTTATTTGAAACGTTTTTTTAAGTTTGATAGATATTTGTAGAAATCAATTCAAATATACTGTATATAATTTTATAAAATCATTTTTGTTTTTTTTTTATTATTTCAAAAATCAAAAAATTTTCTTCATCAATTGTATTAGTTATACAATTTTAAATAAATCAATGCTTCTAAAAGATTTTAATACATTAATCTATTTTTTAAATATAGTATAAAACCAAAAAATTATAACTAATAAAATAATTAAGCTTAATTTAAATATAATCCTTTTATATTTTAAAATTTATTTTATAAGTTTTAATCATTAATAAAATTAAAACTATTTATACAACAAATCTGCAGATATGAAAATTAATAATTATACTTTTCTAAATTAATTATACTTGATTCAAATTGCATTATTATTTTTTAGATTAATAAAATTAAAAATAATAATCAAATAAATCAAATAAACAAATCAAATATCACATATAAATTATAAATATACTATATATCAATTTTCAAAAACAATTAAATTATTTTTTTTCAAGTTTAAAATAAAAATTTCAAATTTCAAAAAATTAAAAATATATCAAGAAATTAGATTTAAAATATATTTAAATTTTATTGATTTTAATAATAAAAGATTCAAATTATATGAAACAATATTGTTTGTTATATTAAATATAATAATATAATAATATAAAAAAAATAACAGAAATTGTTAATTATATTATTTGTTCATATAAGTTCTTAGCAAGTATTGAACAATAATTATTTATAATCACAGTTTCATATAAAATATTTAATTTTACTATTTAAACTAACTTTAATTAATTAAGTAAGTAAATATATTTCCAACAATAAATTATACATGTTATAAAATTTTTAGTAAATTTTATCATTTAATTTAACAATTTATATTTATTTAAAATGACATGCTATGATATAACAATTTTGCTAAAATTTTTTTAAAAAAACTATTTTATTACAGATAAAATTCATCATAGCAATTATGGTTATTTGGTATATTAAGGTCAATTTTCATGATAAGAACAAGAAAATTTATATTTATCAATTAATGATAATAATTTGAAAATTGATTTTTTTTGTTTGTAGCAATTTTTATTTATCAAATAGTTTTTTAAATAATTAATATAAATTTGATGCACAAGTAATTTAAAACATAATAAACAAGATCGATTGATTATAGATTGTTTATTAAAATACTAATTTTAGAATTAAGATTAGTATTAGAATTAATAAACCATAAATGTTGATAAAACTTAACAAAACCTTCACTGTATATAGATTTAGTTGTCTATATTACTGTATACTTAATATGCAGTAACTTCTATGTTTAAAAAAACTACAGTATAGACAATTTCTTTTATCGAGAATTGACTGTACGTCTTACTGTATCGTATAAAGTCACTCCATCACATGTCTTGCTGCATAGATCATCCCACGCATTGGGTGGCTGCAATTTTACAATTTCTCCGGGCAAAGAAATAAATTGGGTAAGCATCCCAACCACAAGATGAATCTAATACAAAATGTAGAATAAATTTAATACAGTAAAACGAAACATTATCCTAATTCTAAGAAATGTTTTTTAACAAACCGTCGAGTGACAATGAAACGCCCATACTCCAGGATTATCATTTACGAAGCGAAAGTTTACCCATCTGCAGCATATTTATAACAATGATATTTTAAAATGAATTGCATCATTGTATGTAAATAATTTGTTTTCTTTAAAAAAAAGAATGGCTCACCCAAATCTGGGAACAACGACAACATCCCGTTTAATGGGATTTGTAATATTTATACCATCACCTATCGGGGTGGTTGAATTTCCGGATCCAAGATACCAAAAGGAGTGACCATGCTATTGGAACAAGTTTTGTAAGTAAAATTATAGAAAAAAATGATTTATAATCAAACGACTCACCAAGTGGAAAGAATGTGGAATCGAGTCCCTGCCTATAAGAAGTAAATTTAAAGTCATCAATATACAATGGTTTGGGAATACACAAGTAAACTCTATAATTAAAATGTAACATTACTTATCAAGAAAACATTAATGACTTCAATATTTTCGAACGTATATGTATTCACATCAGGCGGAACCTCAAAACCATGATGCACCCTTCTAAGAGTGTTATCTTCTGCTGGATAATAGCTACTAGGAAGAAATCCTCTTGATTCAGTGGCTATAGAGCCAAAAATGGGATTTCCATATTTGTTCTCTAATGAGTTGGCGGCATCCATGATAACTTGCATTCTTAATTCAACAGTTGGATCCGGCACAGTTTGCTCATAATATGAAACAAATCCTTCTTCATTATCGATACATTCTGTCGATACCTTAACCCACGATTTTGTTTCAGGTAGAGATTTGTTGCTTGCATCATAACGAACAATTGCTTTTATTTCATTTGGAAGCTGTCTTAATTCTTCCTCCGAGGAAGTGGATCTTAGGCAACCTTTTTGAAACGTTGCACGCATCCAATAGTTAGTGTTAACATTTGAAGTATTGACTTGACTGATAATTATGGAATATCTCTGGGCTACACCGATTACTATAGATTGTAATTTCTCTAATGGCTTAAGAATTGTTCCTTCAACCTCTATTATTTGAATAAGATGGTCGTCGACCGAGAATATGTATGACGATATGGCACTGCACAAAAATATCCGTGATTAGTTTAGGTAGCTATGTTTTATATCTTACAGTGTTAATGTAATCACCTTGTATTAATTAGTCGGATACGGACTTTTTTTCCAGGTTCGAAAATGAATTCCGAAAAACTTTCGTTAGACGTACATCCAGGGCATTCTCCATTCCTTCCATTGATTAATCCATTAACCGGAACGGCCTTTGATATTTATAATGCTTAAAATTAAATACAAAAGGACACAAATGTTAAAAAACATTTTTATTTTACATACCTCAGGTATCTCATTGTTATAAAAAGAACTTAAGAGGACCTTATCGTAATATTCTTGTCTAATTATATCAAACTGTTCAGCATAATAATCAGACAATAGAATTGTAGTCTCATTATCATATTCGAAGATTTTTTGGTCATTGGGATCCTTAACAATAAAAGGGCCAAATAACCCGTCTACTAACTCTCCCGAGTGATGCGCATGACTATTTTAGCGAAAGTTTAAGATTAGAAAAATCATGCTCGCTTTAGTTCACGACTTGTATGATATTAAATCACATTTATACTCACTACCAATGTGTTCCTGAATTATTTGCCACAATTTCATAAGCGAAAGATTGACCAGATGGGATACCGCATTGAGTCACCGTTGATACTCCATCCATGAATGGTGTATGACGTTGTTCAAATCCATGCCAATGTATTGACACACAAGTTTCGATAAAATTATGCACCCAAATCTTTAGCCTTTGACCTTTATAAACATTAATCTCTGGACCAGGAAACTGTCTATTAATAGTCACTACATATTTCACGACGCTACCAAGTACTCTGGTTTCATTGCGAATATAAAGATTTACTTCAAATGTTTTATTTAAATATTCACTTGAGTAAGTGGATATAATGTTACTGGCGTTTTCAGAGGTATTTAAATCTACATTTGAGTAATTGTATACAACGTCACTTGTGCTTTCAGAAATTGGAACGAAATAAATGACGAATTTAGCCAATATGAAAATAGTTATGTAACTAGCTAAATTTTTTAAATTTTTCATTTTCGTGACCAGTTGTGATGATAGCAAGCCTATATTTAAGCAATTGAGAAAATGCGTTTATTTATAATAAGGCTTGGAATGTTTTCGTAAAAAAAAAAAAAACAGTCGGTTGACAATTTAGTGGCGCAGATGCAAGACCCATGTTTATTTGTGGCTAACGATAAGATTTATTGTATTGGAGATGATAATGTGCAATAATTTCGATTTAGTCATCTTTAGAAAGGTAAAATAAAGCTATAGCTTTTGTTTAGGGATCTGTGCCTGCGCCCGGCATACGTACTGTTTGATCCTCCGTACGCATTTTGATCACTGCATCAAATTTACATAAAGATCGATTTTACCAAACTACTGTAAAACAGTATTAAACATTTAATTTACAAAAAATAATGTCCTTTTCAAATGCGAATTATGAAAAAGAAGAATGGTTTATTAATGCAATTAAAAATCGATGCGTTAAGTCGTTTGACTATGGTTTATTTAATCGATTTCAGTTTATTGCAATGGGAGGCTTTGGTGAGGTCGGAAAGGCATACTTACAAAGTAAGAAACACCGTGGTCTTAAAAAGTTTGCACAATAGCGTTAAATATATGTCAAACTTTTATAAATGAGAGGTGGTAATATCATAAATACATTGACCTTTTTAACGTGATGCACTAATTTTTACACATGTATCTATTAATACGTAGTTACAAAATGTCGGCGCCGTTAATCATAATGATAATGTTATATAAGATTTCTGGGAATTACTCAGGGTATATATAGAAAAAATTTGATAATACAGTAGCGGACTTTGGATTATCTAAACCCGAGGGAATAGTAACATCTATTTCTGCATGCGCACCGCAATTTTACTGTGATCCACGATTTTTAAATGATCCTGCTTACAAACAAGATACTGTAAATCCTCCGATATCTACAGTTTAGGTCTTCTTTTCCGGGAGATATTAAATTAGCCCAAGAGATCTTATTAACGGAAAAAGAGAAATGCCAGTTAATAGCACTCTGTTAGATTATGTAAATATTTATTTTAGATCTTGACAGGGTGAACCAAATAAGCGTCCTACAATTGAAGCTATTTTAGACGATCTCGAGAAGGTTAAATTACGATCAGTAAATCAAATAAAAGCCGGTATAGAAGAAATTCTTACAGACGATAATTCGAATTCATTCAAAGTGTTCGTGATTTTAATCAATTGCAGTTACACCGAAATATGTAGCAACAATGGTCGCTATTTTACAATTAATAAATTCAAGGTTTTAACTAATCGAAAATTCTCTTTATTTTTAGAAGACGCAAATAAGACTTCTATCAACTTTATAGGTAAATTTAGAATCTTGGTATTTTAGTTATTGCTGAAGAGTATATAGCATTATTAATTCCTACGTAAGATAAATATGTAATTAATGAGCTTATTGGGAGTAAATCGATTATGCTTATTTGTGGAATTTGGATGTTGGTTGATTGAGTTTTTAATATAGAAGAGGTAGATTTGTAGAAGGTATGAGAGATCTGGAGGGTTTGGAAAATATTGTGAATATTTGAGATTGTGTTGAAGTATAGAACTTTGCATTTTTTCCTGTGGTTAGTGGGAGGTGGGGCAAAGATGTTATTATTTAATTTTGGATGTTTTGAGAAGAAAATATAGTTTTTGGAATTGTTAGAGAAAAGAATGATCATTATTGTATGTAGCAGGGAGAGAAGAGGGTTGTAGTTGAATTTGATTGTAAAAGATTCATGATATTGGATGAAATTTCAAGTAATAGTTGTTATGTTGGATTGATATTTTTATGTTAGAAGGATTTTGAGTGGAGAGTCATCATATTTGGAAAGAGAATTGATTGTTGGTTGTAATGTTGTTGAGATGTGTTTTTGGATTAGTAATTTGTGAAAGTCTGGGTCGATTATTATTTGGGGGTTATTAAAAGATAGGTTTGTGTGAAGTAAGTTAAAGAGGTCATTTTTTGTTGCTTTTGTTTTGATTGTGTTGTCAGGTTGTTTTTTGGTAAATAAGTTTAGTGAGTTTAAAGGAATTAGAAGTTGGCATTTATAGAAGTTTGTATGAATGTTGTAGGAACATCCTTGGCATTTGAAAAGTGTTGTTAATTTGTTAGGATCATGATTGTTATAGGACCAGTGGTTGATAAAAAGGTTGTTTGTATTTGTATTTTGTTTTTTCCCTATTATTATTTTGCTATTTATAAGAGTTACAATTCATTTTTTTTTGTTTGATTGGATTGGGTTTGTACCAGTTTTGTTGGTGTTGTTTCTGTAATTATTTGACATGTGCAATTTGTGAGGATATTATTAATTAGAAAAATAAAGAAGTTTGATATTTGAAGACATTGCATTGATTATTTGAACATATTCAAGTTTACTAAGTTAAAGGCTGTACTGATGTCAAGAGAGAGAATCCATATTTCTTTTTGTATGAGTTTGTGGAGATTATAAATTAAATTGAGAATTTGAATTGGTTTAAAGGTGCTTTGGTTAGGAAGACTTGCAAAGTTTACTTTTTGAAAAATATTGTAGTCATTAGGATATGGCTAAGTTCTTTTGTTAAAATTTTGATAAGTATTTTCTTGAAGGAGTTGACTAGTGCTATGGGTCTTATTTTCTAGATATTGTATTTCCATTGTAATTTTTTACTGATTGGAAAGATATGATAGTTTTTTTAATATGTTGAAATTTCCTACATAAATAGTATTTGGTTGAAGATTGTGTAAAGATAAGGGATGAGTGTTTTTTGAGTTTGTTTTATGAAAAAATATGTAACTTTGAAGGGTTCAGATGCTTTGTTGTTTGGTAGTGAATTGATAATTTCAGTGATTTCATATTAAATAATTGAACTTATAAGTGTATCATATATTGAAGGTTTGATCTTGTTAAGTGAAAAATAATATTTTTCCCATTTGTGAAGAAGTTCATTGTTGATATTTTGTTTACAGAATACATTTTTGTAGTAGTTTGTGATTATTTAATGGATTTGAGATGTGTCAATAATTATTTTGTCATTAGTGGATCAATAATTTTTATAAAGAATGCATATGGATTTTTATAATTAAGTGTTTGTTTTATTATTATTTTTGGTTTGTCTTGAAGATTCATTATTTGTTGGTTTATAATTTTATTGATTGTCTCTTTCCTTTGTAGGTTATTTTTAATTTTAAGAGATTTATGAATAATTTGGAATAGTTTTTTAAATGAGTTGATTTGATCATTTTTGTTAATATGGAAAAGATTGAGTTCTTCTGGATCTTTTAATATAGATTGATCAAGTGGTTTAGGGGATTGTAATATAAGGTTACATATATGGAATTTGATAGTTTGTGGTTTTTTATGAAGGATAGTGTCTTTTTTGTTGAAGATTTGTGATATATTTTTGCAAGTTTTTGTTTTTGGGACTAGTTTATTTAGAGTTTTAGTTATGATTAAATTGAAGAGTTTCCAGAATTTTTAAATGTTTAGTTCTTCATAAAGTAAATTTAGATTATTATTGATGGTTGTATTTATTTTTTCCATTTTTTTGTTGTAACTTTGTTGAAGTTGAAGTGAATAGTAGGTGTTTTTTTGATAGTTTTTGTTATTAGGAAGTTGGATAGTGTGAGTGTAATAATTTTGTGATCACTATGGAATTTTGGTTCAGTGTTAATTATTTGTGTTTTGATATATTATGAAGTGATGTCATTTGATATTCAGATTTGATCAATACGACTTTGACCTATAAGTTCTAAAAAAGTATATATGATTTTATGAAGAAAAAAAAGACTTAGTATGTCAATATAGTTTCTTTTTAGTTTTTTGTAAATAATTGCTTTGTGTTTTGGTTCAGATTTTTGTGTTTTGTCAATTAAATTGGGTGTTAAATTGAAATTGTCCATAATAATATGTGTGATATTTTTTGAGAAATTATTATTAATAAGTGTTTATAGGTATAAGGTGGTTTTTTTTCTTGTATTTATGTCATGTGGAAGGTAAACTTGTGTAATACATATTTTTATTTTGGGTTTGAATTGTAGATATATTAAAATAATGTATCCTTGAAATTCAAAGGTTTTATATAAATGGTTTGAGAGATTTTTGTTTATGATTATTGGAACTTCTGCTTGGCTTTGATTAAGATTACTTAAGTGTATAATAAAGTTGTTGATTATGTGAAAGATTTTTTTGTTAAGTTGGAATTTTGTTTCAAAAAGGCTAAAGATGTTGTAGTTGTTATTTTTGATATATTGTAAGAGGCAGTTGAGTTTGTATAGTCATTAAGATCTCTCGTGTTGAAGAAGCCTATTTTAAGTAATTAGTGTTTTGTATTGATGATGATTTTTTTTTTTTAATTTTTTCCAGGTTTTTTACAATTGAAAAGTTTTTGAGAGAATTGTTTGTATTCATTGTTGTTTAAAGAAGTTGAAGAATTTTGTTAATGATTCAGGAAGTTTAATTTGGGTGATATATTCATTAGTAAGTCTTTGAAAGACAAAGTGTTCTCTGAGTTTGCAAATTTTTAAGGTGAAATTAGCATTATTGATTAAGTTTGATTGGATTTGAAATAGGAGATTTTCATTGAATTTGGATCCATTCATTTGGAATTTTGAAAAATTGAAAGAATTAATGGGTTTTGATAACATTTTCTCTAAGGAATTTTTTATTTGTAATTAGAAAGTTTGTGTTTGCTTTTTCATTAATAATGTTGAAGTCTTCTAGGAGAAGTGATTTGGTTTGGGTTGTTTAATCTATTGTGTTTTTCTGTTTTGAGATATTGATCCATTCTTTTGGGAGAAATATTTGAAAAAAGTATTTTTTTGAGAGGGAATTAAGAAGGTAGAGGATATCTGTTAGGTTTGTTATGGTAAGGAGAATGTTTATTTCCAAATTAGTGATTTTGTTTAGTAATGAAGAAAGTTTTTTCCTGATAAAGAAGTAGTAATTTGATGGAAGTTTGAAGTAATATATTTCACGAAGAAATATAACAAGTTCTTGAAGAGTTATTGTGCTATCTCTAAGATTTAAGGGAAAAAACTTGATAATTTAGGCTTGAGTAGATAGTATATTAAGGAAAGTGTTTTTTTTTAGAAGTAATAGTTCAAAATACAATTCAGGAAGTTTGGAGGAGATTTGATATTCTTCATATAGATAGTTTTTATAATCAGAGAGTCTGCTTAGTTTGCTGCATTTTTTAATTGGAAAGATTTTTTCATACTTTGGTAAAAGATCATTTTTGTTTTCAGAAAGTAGTAGGTTGCTTTTGAAATAGTTTTTTGATAATTTTTAGAATTTGTAGTAGGATCTAAGTATGTGTAGTGTTGAAATAAGTTGGGATTTATTTATTATGAGTAGATTGTATATATGTGATATAAATTATTTACTGTTAACTTCATTCTCAAAATTCTCAAAAATAATTGTGTCATGGCTCAATTGTTTATATGTTTTAATAATGACTCAATTAATTGCATCAAATAATTGTGTCAATTGTATTATGGATCTACGAATTTCAACAACATGTATAGTAGATTGCATAGTAATTTGATTTTGATTTGGAGTGGAATTTCAATTGGGAAGAGTGGCAATTTAGGAAGAATATTATTTGTATATTTCTTGAGTTTTTCCTTTAATTCTATATAGTCAATATAAGATTGTGGTTTTCATATAAAATAATTAATAAGGTAAGAAAGAAGACTGAAAAGTTCATAAAAAAGAATATTGTTAATATCAATAGTTCTCAAATAAATAATTGATAGAATAGTACAGACAATCACTTGATTTTTTTTTTTGTTTTAAAATTTATAAAGTTAAGATTGCATTCTTTTTTCTTGAAAATCTTTCTTGATTTTATTAAACTTCTTTTGGTAGGCTGGTTTGATATCATTTTTTGTAGTGAAGAAATTAAAAAAGGTATGGTCTTTAAATTTGAGTTTGTTAAAGATTGGTTGAAAGAAGTATGGTGGATATTTTGATAGATTCCTGATTTTAGTAATTATATTGATAATTGTGGAAATATCATTGGATGCTAGAAGTAGTTGATTGGCTAAAAGTTCTGTTTCTTCATAAAGAGTTTTATATAATTTATTGTTATATATTTGTTAAAGTTCTTTTTGAATTTCTTGATCAAAGAAAAATGACCATGTATTTAATAAAGTGGTTAAGTAAATATGATAGTGGGTTTGAAGAGTTGATCAAGATCAATAATATTTTTGAAATTTATGAATTGAGATTGGTTTGTAGGTTTAATTTTACTAATATCTATAAAGTTTGAAATAGCAATAGAATTATTGAAAAAGTTAATTATTTGTTAGGGAGAAGATGTGCTTGATTGTGTAAGATTGATAAAGAGAGGATTCAAATTAGGGAGTTTTATTGGTTCATCAGCTGTTTTATTAATTTCTATAATGTTGCCAGATTGAATTAGATCTGAAGTGATAGACAAGGGATTTGCATATGCAGGAATTATAACTATTTGATCAATATTCATTTTTTGGAAAACAGAAGAAGTAATAGACAAAAGATCTTTTTCAGAAGTAAGTTGATTAGAGTTTTTTGTTATTCCTTAAAAGAGAGAGAAAAATTCTTGTAGACAGTTGTAGAGTTCTGTATTGAATTGAATTTTCATTTTTTTCACAATGTTACTAATATATTGAAAGTTGAGTAAGATATTTCTTTGGTTAAATAGTGTAATATAAGTTTGGGAAAGTTTTTTTGGTCTCTTTTTTTAATCATTTCTGTTGTAAAGTTAATGATACGAACATTATTAGTGGAACTTGTTTTAACAATTTCTTTTATGTTTTTTTCTTCTTTAATAATAAGGAATTGGTTAGAAAAGTTAGAGAGGTGGTAATAAGGAGAGTTCTTGCAGGTTCTGTTTAGATAATTTTGTTGTTATTGATGTCGAGATAGTAGATTTGAAAGAGTTGATTTCAGTTTGGATGGATAGTAATATGTAAAAATTGCCTTTTGTTGTTATTTGTTAGTAAGTACTTTATGTTTAGAAGTTAGTTATTGATTGAAAGCACTTGAGGGTGCTTGGGAATATAAAATATTTCTTGAGAGTTTATTACTAAATAAGGAAATTTTCAGGTAAAAATTGATTAACAGAAAGAGTTTTTTTTTAAAAAAAAAATTATTTATGGAATTATTAATTAAAATATTATTATAAAAAAATTGTCATTTTTTTTGCACCATACTATATATATATATTGTTATAGGAAAAAAGTAATAAGTAAATTATAGAAAATTATAAGGATAGGTATAAGGGTAAGTATCCCTTAAATCATAGGGTATTTTTTTTATAACGTTTAAAATTTTTTAACTAAAAAGTTGTTTTTCATTTATTTTTTTAAATAATCAAAATATTTTTTTAAAAATTTATATAATATTAGTTTTAATTATATTATTTATTTAAAGTATTTATTTTTTATTTATTTAATAAAAATTTAGAGTTTAATTATAAGCAAAAATTTTAATAAAAGTTAATCTTAGATAAACTTAAAAATTTTTTAAATTTAAGTTCATACAATTATAATTAGTTTTGTATAATTTTTTGCAAAGAATAACTTTAATTATTACAATTTTAATGATTTGATTATAAAAATTTTAACTTGTATTAGAAGCAAAATAATTTTTTTACTTTAAATATATATTAATTTTTATATAATTTTTTATATTAAAATTTTAAATATGTAGACAAATTTTCCTGTATTACAATTTAAGTAATACAGTTTGTAACAAAAAAACTTGTTAATTTAAAACAATCAATTAATATACAGTATGGTGCAAAAAAAACCAGAATTATATATTTACTTATAATTTAATAACTAATTAATTAAATTATATAAAACTTTATAAATAAGTTCTTTAATATCTTATC
>CAJVPV010001168.1:0-16980 GCA_910591835.1 Acaulospora morrowiae
TGTCTGAGTTTGGTTAGTTTAATTTATACAGATCTCGCCGCAGTGATTTTCCAATAATTTTGACTCACACTGTAAATGGCATTTGTAGAATGCAGTGAAACGGTTTGGCAGGGTAAGTATTTTCTTATATGCTTATTTAAATTTAGGTTAAAAATAAGGTTAAGAATAATCTCGCTTACAAAGACATTTCTTCACGTTAATTGTGTAGTGTCCTGTAATACTACAAACTTCCCGTTCTGCCGAATTCAATGTTTTTTATAAATCCCCACGGGTTATGCGGGTGGGTAAGACATCGGTAACCACTTTATTTAGTCTTAAAAATGATAATAATCACGATAGTAATAATCATAGTAACGATAATAATTGTAATAGTAATAATCGCGATAATAATAATAATAATAATAATTGCGATTACTCTCTATACGTAGAATATATTAATATTAGACTAAATAAAATAAAATAAAAAACTCATTAAAATTTATTCACTTATATAGTTAACTAGATTTCGAAGAAGATAAATGGAATCTTTATAAGAATTTGCGAGGTTTGATAACATCATTGTTTTGACTCCATCTATAAGATAAAGTGAAAGATAAGAAAGTGTGCGGTTTTTACTATGAGCATCGATTTCGAATGTGATCAAATACCTGTTACTCGAATTTTGATGTCTTTATGAATGTTGGATCGAACTCTAGATAAGAAATTAGAATAATCAGTTAAAATAATAAGAAATTAGAATCATCAAAAAATAATAGTTTAGGATATAGTCATTTAATAAAAACCTTTTCGCGTGAAGATAGCATTAATACTGGCGAAAGACCTGGAAAACGAAATATAATAAAAGTTAAAATTTTAAAATCATTAAATATACATCAAACCTTTAGTTAAATTATCAGGTGCACCATACTTTATTTCTTTGCACGAAAAATTGAATTAGTTAACTAACTTGTTATATCCAGTCATTTCAGGTTGGTATTAACTACTATAAGTATAAAGCCTAAAAAAAAATTCAAAAAGTTAATGGAAGGATTCTTACGTGAAGAAGGGATTTCTAGTAATTTTAACCTTAACCAAGAATTTAGTACTAGCATTGGACAGGTAGCAGCACACGATCTTACATTTGACTGGAATTCATTTGAGAGAGTAACAACCGGTTCTATTGAAGAAGTGGATAATGAATTCTATGAGAATGATAATGAGCTTCTTGAGATTGGTAATAACTTTTCTAAGATAGAAGTATTTGAAGAAGAATTCGAAAAAATAGTTTCTTCTTCATCCGATTTTAATGCTCAATTCATGCCTTGCGTTATTATTGACAATGACCATGACCAGAATATAATTCAAAAGTGCAATAATACAGGAGTTTGCAGTGTAAAACAACTGTCTGGTACATGGAAAATTGATGCTCAAACTGTGAAAGAAGTTAGAGACAAGGTTTCAAAGTTGAGAATTTGTTTGTATTATCTCAACTATGATCAAAATACTGTACACAAACCTGAGATAGGAAGACATATAAAGGCATTGTGGCCAATTAAGGAGAGCATTATTACCACATGCCATTGTTTATTTTGTAAAAAGCTCCAATGCTTTTTAACAAGAGATAGAACATGTGTATTACATATATGGAAAGTGTGTGAATGCATAATTCAAGCACCATGCCATGGGTTATTTAACTGCCCAGCAATTATTTAATACAATAAGCTATTAGCTAAACTATTTTCTGATAACAACCCATAGTTCATTTGTACAAATTATTTTGTAATGCAAGGAGGTCATTTATATACTCAATCAGAAAAAGAAAGATATTTGACTTTTTGTCTAGAATGGGAAGAACATGTTGTTGATACTACATCTGCTTTAAAAATTTTTTGTAAATGGATCAAACTGATTTTTGAATTTGAAGATAAAATCATGAAAGTCGAGATATTAAAAAAACTTGTCAAAATTTTTAATAATACTGTCACAAATATATTTAAAACACAAAATACTGTTTTTATCATTTCAATAACTCCAAGTTTTTTTTAATTAAATTAACATTTGCAATTAAAAAAGTTAATGTTAATAAAGTACAAAAGATTCTATTGAAAGCTACTACATATAAAACTTTTAGAAAGGTACTTGTCTATTCTATACTATGTGAATGATTAAAACTTAAAAAGAGATTGTTATTATTTGAAAGTTAGAATCCTTAAATAAATATTATAATGCTTTATCATTACCTCTTATTAACTTTTTTACTAGTTTAATTTTGAACATAGAAAAGAAAAAAAAATAATAATAAACAAAAAAAAATATATGGCTTTATTACAATTAAATAAAAAAAAATTAAACTACTTTTTCTTTTTTTTACTTCCATTATATTTAATTTTACTTTTTATCATTGAAAAATATAATTTATGCATATTTTTTTTTCCTTTTGTTAACAATCAAAAATAATATTATCTCTTTATAAAATTCTTCATGCAATTCAAGTAGTACCATATATTAGAGATTATGAAATACATACTCAAAAAAATGTTTATTATAGAATCTTAATTAAGACTCAATCTATATCCAAATATTTTAAACATTGCTACCATAGACAATATTGATATAAAAGATAAGACTTTTCAATATGGCAATATTTATAATACAACTTGTAATACTGTTTATATAACACTACAAATGGTTTTTTAGTTTCAATGCTTAAAGTTTGTAAATTTAGATAAAAAGAAAATAAAAAATCAGATTTTTTTTGATATACTGTAAGTCCCATTATAAAAAAATAGCAAAAAATAATAAATTCCATTTTTAGTCAGTTGATTAATATAGAACAAATATTTGATATCAAGCATATTGATATAACTATTAGAAAGTATTTGTTCCTAATATTATTTGTAGTATCTTCAAATATTATAATTCTTAAACCAGAAGAAGCTCCAAATAAGAATAAACTTGTTCATTGGTAATTAACATGTTTTTAGAAGATTTTAATTATATAGAAAATGAAATTTTAAATTTAGTATATAATAAAGCTATTTATAATTATATAAAAGATTATAAGAATAACAAACAAATGAAAAAAAAACTCTCACCTATTCATCACTAATTTTTTGAAAAATTTTTTTATAATAATTTTCTTGAAAGAAATACTTTTTTTTCTCTTTTTACTATGTCAATTATGTTATAAGCTCAAGAACATAAGAACTTTAAAGACTACTGTTACATTGGGATAGGACCTCTAGTTAAAGGCCAAGCAAGTTTGAAAGTCTTGTTTGTTTTTTGGTTACATAAGGAAAGACTTGTGGTAGTTCTTCTTCTTAACCTTGTCTTTATACATCTTCTTCTTTATTACTATCATAATAATTATTCTTCTCATTATTCTCAACACTATCAATTTTTTCCTAAAAATACATTCAAGTAAAATTTTGAGTTCTCCTATTTGTCTTAACCAAATTCTTCTAAACAACTTAAACATGATATGCTTTATTACACCATTTCAATAACATCAAAAATTGTCTCAAAATCAAACTTCAAATGATCTACACAATCTCAATAGCCAATTCAATTCTGATAATTCAATTAAACAAAAATCAAATCAGTATTAACTTATTAGAAATGACAATAACAACAATATCATATGAAAACACATTAAATACTTATCAAATCAAGACCAATTTCCTGAAAATATCCTATATTACTAAAAAAAATATTTCTATCAGTTTTAAATTAGCTATTTATAAACAGAAATAATTTATTTATGAATTACTTTTACTATAGTTTCACCCACATAATATTTTTATTATTTTAGAAGTTTTTTATGCAATATGCTAATATTAACTTAAATAGATGCTTAATGTAATGACAGAATTATTAATTAATCAATAAAGTCTTATATTTTATATTTGTTTACAATAAAAAAAAAATAATAAAAATAATAAACAAACAATATATTGTATTCTAGAACAGTGGCATATAAATAAAGCAATATATAATGCATTAATCACTACCTTTTCAAACTATAGACTTTTTGAACTTGCTTTGCAACTTGGTATTAAATTCTTGATAAATTTAAATATATATTTGATTATCAGACAACTTGTCAAATACTTGAACTTATTTGAATAGCAGTAGGAGTCACAATTTATCTATATATTTAGAAAAAAAACCATTTTGATTAATGACATTCTTTTAAAAAATAATGATCTAGTAAAAGTATAATATAATTTTTACCAATAAATGGAATATTTGAAAATATATAAGCTTAAAATTTATATGACAAATTTTAATCTATAAATATATGATTTAATAATATTTGTTCTTTTATTTCCTATAATAGAAAAAAAAAGATATATTAAGTCTATAGCATGATTTTTGTCTAATTTTTAAAACAAGTCACAATTTCTTCAAGATTTTCAATTAGTACTTTCTATTAATTTGATACAAAAAGAAAATTATCTTGTTTTCAATGAGGCTCTAAAAATCCTTAGTATAAAATTTATAAAAAAAAATATAATTAATTGAATAATAAAAATTTAAAAAATTTGAAAAAAAATATTAAAGCAGTATAAATAGAATAGGATTAACTTAATTTATTAATATCTAAATTTACTGAAAATTATTCCATAAGTAAAAGTTCGTAGTTTATTAAAAATTATTAAAAAGCTCTTTGGAGATTAATTGCTAAACTCAAATTAGAATTTAATAACTTATAGTCAGAATCATATACATTATTTACAGAACTATACAATTAACAAATAATAGTTACCAACTAATATTTATTGGTTATCAATTATAAATTGAAAAAATGAATATTATTGTTAAACAAGATATTTATAATATTATCATACAAGTAAAAGCGGAATGAGATAGATAAGATATAGTACCTATGAAAGTGATAGATATAAAAAAACATAAAAGAGTAAAAATTAATTATAAAAAAAATAAAATTTTATAAATAATATTATTATTTGAAACAAATCTAATTTCAGAATTCAAAATTTAAATATCATATTTAATAATATATAAATCTATAGATATTGAAAAACAGATCTTTAAATAACTTGAAATATATAAAGATTCTATTGTATTACAATATTAAAAATTTTACACAAAAAATTTGTATATAGTTTATATATGCACATTTCTGTATAATTTTTTTTTATAATAATGTAATATAATATTTAATAATAATAATTATAATAATAGAAATAATAAGTCAATTTTATAAAAATAATTATTGTATCTTTATTAAATATAGAATATATTAAATCAAAATAAATATCTAGCTATTGAAAAGTTGAAATCTGAAATCTCGGATAAAAAAAAATCTGTAATTTAATAAGTTACCTTTCTTTTTAGTTAAAAGATTGGTAATAGTTAAAATATTTTAAAGTTAATAAATTTTTATATATGTTTTATAAATAGTGCAAAGCAACAAAATATAATAACATATTTATTTGAGAAACTAATATTTTTAAAAGAGATTGTTAAACAACATGATAAAAAATATCAAAAATATCAAAAAGTGAAATAACAATTTTTACAATTGACAACTTATCAATTAGATAATAAGGATATAAAAATTATTTAATAAATGAAATGTGTTTATTTTGTAGCAAAAAAATATCTTTCATTTAATATCTATTTTGATTTATATAATTTAATTGCAAGTAATAACTATATTTCATTGGAACCCCAATCTCTTAAATTTATTTTACAAAAAACTATTAAACCAAAAAACTATGGTATTTATTTAAATTCAATTGTATCTCAAAATTTTACAAAAGCAATTGTTTATATAATTGAAACAAATCTTATCAATGAAATTAAATTATTGAAAAGTTGAAATTTAATAATTGATGAAAATACTTTAATAGATAAAAAATATTTAGTAATTGTTTTACAACATATAATACTTAATATACCTACTATCTGCTATATGGATTTAATTAAATTAGAAAATTGCAAAGTAAAAAATATCATAGAAAAGTTAAAAAATTTTATAGCAAAAAAAAATTTAAGAATTTTTAATATTATGCATTTCAACAGTAGCTGTGCTTTTACAATAATTAGTATTTAAATATATTTATATTTTATTAAAATATTTTACTATAACTAACTAATTAATAATATATTTTATTAATATTAGGTTCTAAACTGGAATTGCTATATAATTCAAAAAAATCAATCCATTTTTAATATCAGTATATTATATTATACATTGTTTATATCTTGTAGAACAAGGTTCAACAAAAATAGTTTTATATTTTATAGAATATACAGTAAAAATAGTTACAAATCATTTTATAGTTATTTTAGTAGTTCTTATAAACAAATAATAAATTTAATACTTAATAACTTTCAATATCAAATACTGTTAAAAATTTATATTAAATTTTGGATTTAATTAAGAATACTTTAAATTATAATATAATAAATAAAAATAAGCAAGATAAAAAAAAAACAAAAGATTTATTAAAACATTTAGATATAAATTTTATAATAATTATTAAATTTCTTACAGATTTAATATATATTGTATATTAATAAAATTAATTAATATTTTCAACAAGATTATATTTTGATTTCAGATGTTTAATTTAATTTAGAAATAACAATTTCAATAATTACAACACAATTTATCAAATATAATAATATTGTATCAACTTATGAAATATTTTTAAAAACTTATATAATTGAAAACTCTATATCTTTAAAATATTTTTCTTTATCAATAACTAGATTTGCAATATCAATAATTCAAAATCTTAGATTATATTTTTCAAATACAACTTTATATAATACAATAAAAATATTTGAACTGAATTTATTATCTTTAAATAATTTATCAACTTATGGAAATATTGAAATTGAAATATTAGTTGACTTTTATGATAATAATAGAGAAACAGAAGATAAAAGAAAAATTTTAACATTTATTAATAAGCAAGAATTAAGGCAAGAGTAGGAATTAGTAAAAGAAATAATAAAAGCTATTATAATTATAATAGTATAGATGAACAGAAATTTATTTTTTCAATAAAACCATATTTTTGTAAAGAATTTCCAAATATTTTCTTACTTATTAAGTTTATTCTTATTATACCTTTATCTAATATTTATTTAGAACATATTTTTTCTCAACACAAATTAATTAAAACAAAATATAAAATAATATAAATGTAGATACTCTTAATATGTTATTAATGATTCGTGAAAATGCACCTGATAATATTAATATTTTTGATTGAAAATTTATATATTATTTTTGAAAAGAACAAGTATAATAAGTAATTATTTTTAAATAGTTTTTTATTATATTTTAATAAAAATAATTTGTGTAAATATTGTGCAATTGTGCAATTTGTGCATAAAATATTTGCACATGTATTGTAAGTTTTGTACAAAAAATAATATACATATAATAAATTTTTAACACTATTGTATTATTCAAAAATATTGGATATCAAAATAAATTTGAAATCGATGGCACAATTAATATAAAAAATTGAAAAAGATATATATAATTTGAATAAAATTATTATAATAATTATTACAAATAAAAATCAATTAATATTTTTATTATCTTTTTTTTTTTAGCCTAAATCAAATGTTGAAATATTAATTATTAATAAATAATCTAATATAAGAAATATATTATAGAAGAAATAATAAATGATTTACATACCATATAAAATGGTTTTTCTTATTTTTTGTCATTATGTTTATAAGGAATTATTTCTTCAAGGTAAATTTTGTTGAAAGCTCTTACTCAAATGCAACTATTGAATCATTTTACATTTTGAAAATTTGTAAACTGAAAAATAATCTAATAAAAATAAATGAAAACCAATACCATTTTCAAAAATAATTCATTTTATAAAGAACCATTATTTTTTTATATTCTTTACAACATTTTGCTCTTAGAAATCTCAGCAATATTTTGTTTTATGATACATCTTATGTTTTGACTAAGACTTATTATAATACACAACTTAAAAATGTAACTACGTTAACTTGTATAACTAATGAAAATCATATAGTAAAATTTTAACGTGACAAGTTGTGTGACTGATAGGTAATCTCGTGTAACTGATGTTTTTTTTTTTTCCGAAAATCTGAATTTTTTTTTACATTTTACTAAATCATGCCCGCGCAAAGTCCAAATAAAAAGTTTACTTCAAAATCATCAAAACCAAAGAGTGCTTCCAAGATCTCGTCAGTCCGGACTGATAATAAAATTTTCGGTATAACAAAGACAGCAACAAAGGGTAAAAAGGTTAAATTCTCCGGCGTTCAACATGTCACGAACAAGAGTGGAAAAACGTCGGCCGGTAAGAAAACCCCTTCGATCATGAAACGCCCAACAAAGAAAATACTGAGGAAAGAAATTGAAGAAGAGTCAGAGGAAGATTTTGAAAATGAAAATGAGGATTTTGAGGAAATTCACGAAAGCAGTGGTTCCGAGGAGGAATCTGAAAACGAGAATTCGGAAGAGGATCCGGGGGTTATCGGTTCAGAGGAGGATATGGATAGCTCTGAATTGGCTGATGGTGAAAATAATTTGAGAAAAGATGTCATGGTGACTGGATCCGATGGTTCAGAACTGTCTGGCGATGATGGCAGAGATCTCGATAGTGAAGAACCGGCTGCCAAACGAGTCAAGAAGGAAAAACCTAGTATGTTTATAATTTTTATTGTCAATATTATACTGCCTCAAGTTAAAAATTATCTATGTCCTTGTATCTCGCGTAGATCAAGCACGAATTAAGGTGGCATTTGAACGTAAAAGGAAAGGTGATCGTAAACTTGATCCTGAATATAGATTGGGGCTTAAAGAATGTTGGGAGTTTGCTCGTAAAATAGAGATTTCACCTGAAGAGAGAAAGAAATATTTGAAGGAACTATTTGAATTGATTGATGGAAACATACCCGAATTATTATTTAAACACGACACTTCGCGGATTATTCAAACCGGATTAAAGTATGGCACTAAAGAACAAATAAATAAGATTGCAGATGAATTGGAAGGTCGATGGCTAGAGGCGTCGAAGAATAAGTACGCGAAGTTTGTTGTTCTCAAAATTATGCGGTGTTGGTATGTATTTATCTTGTTCGAATAATTAGGATGTTGCATTAGATATGGAAGTTGAAAAATTTATTGGTAATCAGTCCCAAATATAGAGACAAGATTTTATCCGAACTCGAAGGAAATGTTGCCAGATTACTGATGCACGCCGAAGCTCGCAGTGTCGTTCTCGAAGCCTATGAGCTTTCAAATGGGAAACAAAGATTTTCTTTGATTCAGGAATTCTACGGTCCAGAATTTAAGTTGTTTAGGGTATGTGGATTTATTTATTTATTTTTAACGTAATCGCTGCATTCAAATTTACGTTCAACAATTTTATTTGATTGCAGAAAACAAAGTGTCTTAGCATCGACGAGCTTGTGGCCGAAAATCCTTCGACCAAGGACAGAATTGTAGAAAATCTTTCCATCGCGATACAAAATTTCATGAAAAAGCCTGAATTATTACGCTTCATCATTCCCCATCGAGTTTTACTGGATTTTTTCACGTATGCTAATGAGGTCAAGATACGCTCAACGATAGAATTGATTGGAAAACATGTTCCAGAGATTTTGCATACCCGAGAGGGTGCAAGAGTTGCAATGCTTTGCCTGACTCACACAAGCGCAAAGGTAATATTTTGGGATGACCTTTTCTCCATTTTATCTTTGTTGTTTATACGTTAACTATAACAAGGATCTTTATTATCACGTGCCAGGAACGTAAAAATATATTACAATCAATGAAGGATTATGTTAAAGAGATTTGTTGCGAAGAATACGGTTATCTGGTACTATTAAGAGCATTTGATGTTGTTGATGACACCGTCTCATTAACCAAATATATTATTGACGTGGGTATTTGAAAAAATGAATTTTTCTTTTCAATATTTTGCTTTGACGAATATTATTTAATGAAATCTGCGCGCTTACTTGAATAGAAAATGGTTAAGCCGGATTCTTTCGAGACCATATCGCGAAACAAATATGGGCACCGCGTTTTTTTATACCTTTTGACTGGAAGGTCAAAAATGTATTTTAGCTTTGATACGTTAAAATTGCTCTCACAGGACGACCAAATTCGTGAAAAAACGAGGTTCGTGACATTCTTTCTCCTGTGCGCGTTGATAATGAAATCGTAATTATCATTTATTCACGTGAATGTTTTATCCTTGAAAATATTGGTTGGTAGTAAGAAGGATCCAACTGTTAGAGCAAATGAAATTCGCAAGGCCATATCTCCTGCCTTAATCGAATATGCCAGGAACAACACCGTTCATATGCTATCTAATTCTTATACGACACAACTTCTTTTCGAAACGATGCTTTGTGGAGAATCTAGCGTTGAAGAAAAAAGACCAACTTTGGAGAATATATCGAAAATAATAAGCGAGAAAAAAAGAGACGATAAAGATAATATTATGACCACATATGTTAATAGGTTTCTTAAGGTATTGGTTCAGGGAAGGCATCGAAAATATCCCAAACAAACCATTTCGAAGAAAGATGATCTGCCCGAAGGTAGTGAATCCACAGTCAGTCGAATTAATCGAGACACTCATACCATCGACGACAAGGAAGAGGGTTCTGGCGATGAAAAAGTGGAATTACATTTTTCGCAAATATTGTTTAACACCATAAAAAATGATTTGCTATATTATTCATGTCATGTTACAGCATCTTTTGTCATATTGGCATTATTGGAAGACGAAGAAACAAAAGATGAAGTCAAAGGTATTTTGACAAAGGGCATAGATTCAATTGGAAAGGCGGCCCTTGAAGATGAGAGATCGGGTGCTGCGCTAATTTTAAAAGTGCTTAACGAATCGACGTCACCCAAGAAGCAAGAAGCGGTGGATAAAGTGAAGGGCACAAGAAAGGGAACGGTAATTAGGCATAAAGCGAATACAGTTGACAGTGAGAAAAAAGGTGGAGAAAAACGGAAGAAGCGCAAGAATCCTCTGTAATATATGCTTTTAGCCAACACCAATTAGCGGTATAATATCAACAAGCATAAATTAATATGTCACATTTTTTTACTACATAATATTCGATTACTGCTTAGGATCGAGATCATTTGCTAATTATTTATGCAAACGAAAAAAATCAAAAATGCCATTTGAATCTTGCTTTATTAATTATTTAAAAAATAGAAAAGATTTTTTTTTAACGCCAGTAAATACCTTGTCTTATTCTCCAATAGGAATTCCTTATAATAGAGACTTTTGATGCGAATAAAAATTTTTATTATTTTTTTAAATTCTATTAAAGTATTATATAAAAGAATTCAAACTAGTAAACAAGTCATCATAGTTTATCTGACAGAGCAAAAAACTAAAAATAATTCATGATCGAATCGATCTATTAATTAGATACGTCAATTAAATCACATATCGTTTATTATACGTGTTAAATACAGAGGTCTCAAATGATGCTTCTAAATATACATCACTTTTTAGAAACAACTCTCTCAGGTGGATTCGGAAATAATGATTCAAACGAAGGGTAATCCGGTTGGATAGCGTCACTATAATCATTGTAATCGCTTAAAGTCATTCGGTTCATCGAGGAGATACCCTGATGCTCCATCTCTAATTCATGCACTAATGTTGTACTCGATCGGTCACCACCACTGTTGTTAATTACTGCTGGTGACGGGTAACCATGAGCATCATGGTCATCAATTCTATAAGAGTCTTCAAAGGGAGAAGTGTAATCAATTAATAAACTAGCTGACGAGAGCCTATTCAATTGTACCATCGGTGGTTGACTTGGAATTCTGTTACTATTATCCTCTTCAACGCTACTGCCATCCCCCTCATTATTACGGTCATTATTATTGCTGTAATTATTACTGTTTCCATCACTGTCACCACTACTATCACCATTGTTGTCATCATTACTTTCAATTATCACTTCATCATTTTCATCACCGCTACCTGTAACATTGATGATATTGATTAAGGGCAAATCATTATTATTACTTATCACTCCATTATCATTATCCGTAATATCGATTAAGGTCGAATCTATATTGTTATTCATATCGTTCGTGAGCGAATCATTATTTTCCGGAGGTAAGCTTTCGAAGTTTGGGATCTCAGGCAAATCCGCTTCGTCTTTCAGACGAATGTTTCCCTTACGTTCTTGACTTTTATATTTTCGACATATCATGGTAATCATTATTATTATTATCGTCGCAGCAATCAATATAACTCCGAACCACTGAAATGACGTTTTCGACCCATTACCACCATCGGTTGACGAAAGATTTGATTGGTCGGGTAGTGTAGATGTACTCGTATATGCTTTCGAACTATGTGTGGAACTAGGTTTTAAGAGTTTGTTCGCTGTCGATGTTTGCTTAAAGGTAGTAACAACATGATGATTTCCAGTCGAAGTTGCCTGATGATGACCAGAAGTAGCGGTCAAAGTATTTGTTACTTGTGGTGATTTACCCTTGGTTGTTACCGGGTCTTTTTGAACATCTCTTTCGATGAGCGTACCATTTATTCTCAAGTGTGCCACCATTCCTTATCCGCAATTTTTATTCTACATAAATATGATATCTATAAAAAGAAAACTAAATGTCGAATAAAACTGTATGTGTTGTTGGGATGCGTGGATTTCGTTGTTTAAATGAATTTGACTTACAAGAATATGCTTGAATGGCTGAAATAAAATTGAGGAAAAGGAAGGAGAGAGGAAGGAAGGGAAAGGGGGGAAAAGGATGGTGGAAAGAGAAGGGAAAGAGAGGGAAAAAAGATGCGTTTAACAAAAATTGATCTTTACAAAGTATTAAAAAGATGTCTCGGATGTTGTACACAAAATTCAAATTAAAGGTTGCTTTATTAGGTACGTACATGCGGTGACACAAATTCTACTTGCATCTAGTCTGTTTGTAATAGACGAATGGTTTTTTGCTGAGAAACAGAATGTTCCATTTTTTTTTCACGTACAGTATATACTTATTAAAATGTTATGACCTTATGGAAACCGACTCGGTCTATCAAGGTTATATATATATGCTAATTCTTTGTATCTTGATTTTTTGTTATTTACAATTCGATTATAATTTATGATATCGATCTATCTAAAAACCCTCTTTTCTATTTTGGCGGTAAAGAAAAGAATGCGCAAGGTATTCACGCTCACCTGAAACGTTGTAAAAAAAAATTATTGTTAATATTACGTACTATTCATTGAAGAATAAGCATCAAGGGGATTCAAGACATCAGCTAATAAAAAATATAAACGGTAAATATCACGTGACTTTCAATATCATTTACGGCGATTAAAAACTTGTTAATCCGTTGTAATGCAAGCAAATAAAAAAACAAACGATTATAAATATATTACAATATATAGTATAATATTATTATTATTTATATATCTTATTATTTGAGATATTTTTAAGTATTATGACTTAACATTAATAATAATAATCTATTAAATTTAAGTTGACATACGCATGTAAAAACTCAAAAACTCGTGAAAAAAGAGAAAAAAGATAAATAACAGCTAGTTGTGGCTAATCATATACTGTATATGATATATATATTTTAAAATCAATGAATATGTAATAATATTAATTATTATTATTTGAATTTTGAAAAGTTATAATTTGAATTTATCATTTATAAATTAATAACATGGTAATCAGTATTTCCAAGTAAAAACAATTGAATTTATTTAATAAGATATCTAATGTCATAATCTATAAAGTACTATTTTTTATATCAATTCAATATGTAATATTAAAAAAATATCATGATATAATAAATATTTGATTGATATTATAATAATTATCATTATATTTAATACTTTTTTATTTTTTATATTCATTATTTTCTTACTTATAATTTTTGAATTTATAAAAAAATCTTAATAAAATAAATAAAGTTTCGATATATTGTGTTATAACCAATAATTTTTTAATTTCTTTTTTAATTTTTAATTTTTAATTTTTTTTAGTAGGTAATATTATTTCTTTATTTGATTTGTATATTAAAAGTATACATTGTAAAAGAAACAATATTTCTCATTTGTAAGTACAGTAAGTTTAATGTTAGCTTGCCTACAGAAACCAAATAACTAATTTTAAAAATAAATTTTAAAACAATATATCTTGCCAAAAGGTACCAAGCAGCTATATTTACTACTTAGTGTTGAAGGAAATAAAATTGGTATAATTTTGAATTAATTTAATAATATATTTAGAAAAGTTATGATTGTTTTAAATATAAATATCTGCAACTAAGGTGAATAGATTAACTGTTATTATTGATTCTTTTATTGATGAAAATTTTTATAAATTTAATTTGAAAGTTGTTTGACTATCTTTAATTGTATTGATAGAAAATTTACCTTTTTATTTTATATTATTTTGCAGAAAAGTATTGGCTATAACGTATTGTGGCTTCCATATAATGTTATATAGTTATATTAGAATTTTAATTAATGTTTGTACCTAGTTATTAAAGTCTAATAGAAAAAAAATGTTGTCAGTAATACCATATACTAGCTTTATAACTTGCTATATATGAGTTATCAGTTCTAAATTACTATTGGAGTGGAGAATAAGATTAGTTTATATGATAATTTGATTGATTTCTTCTGAAGCTATTGAATATTTGAATATATATTATATATTTTCGATACAAAGTTCATATCGTGGACAGTAAGGATCTGGATATTGGTCTGGATTATATATGTGTTGATATTTAATTCAAATATTTTTCAAAAACTGTATTATATTCATATTATTAAGTAACAATTAGTAAGTAATTGGAAATCATATTTAATTCAGAATCATATTATCAATCAAATTTTCTTTTATAGTAATAAAGAAACATGTATAGTCTGGATTATGCATGTTTTCTTATTACTATAAAAGGAAATTTGATTGATAATATGATTCTGAATTAAATATGATTTTCAATTACTTACTAATTGTTACTTAATAATATAAACATAATACAGTTTTTAAAAAATGTTAGAATTAAATACAAAGCATTATTATATATCATTTCTACCTTAGAAAAAGATAAAAACGAAAAACTAGTAGCAGGAAGGCACTTTAGATGGATAGGGCCAATATAATATGCTAAAGTTTCTAGAGGCATACAAATTAGTACAATTCTGAGGTGTATGAGGTTAGGTAAAAGAGGCAATAGTGATTTGTTTTGTAAAGGTCAAGTTATTTATTCAAATAAAATATATATTCAAGTCTGCCAATTCCTAGGCAAAATTAAAGCCTTTAAATACATGTTTGAGTTATATTATTTTTGTATATGATAAATATATGCTATGGTAAAAATATTAACTAAAATATAGATACTATTTTCATCAGAATATTCAACTATAGTAGCATTTGTATAGATAAATACTTTGGCAAAGATAATATAGAAAGTAAAGATAAAATAAAATAAAAATGTTCTAGAAATGATAAATGTATAATTGATGCCAAAGATGCAGTAACAGATTTATAATACAAAACTATTCTAGAATAGCTAACATTTCAAGGGTCAATGTTAGTGAAAATCAGACAAGGGGTACTAGACAACCATCACATTTTATAAGAATATTGTTACTATTTATATTAAAGTTTTTTCTCTTGAGAAGAAGATTTTCCTGGATATAGTAATATTTCTTGTATATTTTAACAATGGTATTAATATTGTAAATAAGCCAAAAGGATATTCTGTAATTGGGTATTAGTCCATGAGATTCCAGTAAACTGTTATGATTGGTAATATTTTTGAACCAGCAGGGTTCTGGTTCATACTGAATAATTCCTATATGAACTATTAGTTGGAATCATAAGAGTTTGATTGTACTGTTAAACTTTATTAGTTAATTTATAAACTGGATATTAAAAGCATTAGCAATATTGATTACAATAGTTCTAGTGTTTGGTTGAAGTTTGGCTAGTAGAAGGTCTATTGAGTTTCTTATGTTTGGATGATGATTTAGGTATTTAACTAAGTGTATTTGAATTTTTAGGTTCTTGGAAATTCTGGCAATATAAAGTATCCAATTATCTTGATTAAATATTTTTAAGTTACATATTGGACAAGACCAAATTACTTCTTTTCTTTGTATTAATTGTATCTTCTGTATTATATATTTTTTTGTAATTGAAATAGAAAGTTTGATTATTAGATTACTTTTTAAAGAAGATCTTTGTTTTTTCTCAAGAAGTATAATATTGAGACCATTATAGCTGATAATAATTGTATTTGAGTATTAAAAATTATTTTGTATACTGATTTATATAAGTTTGTTAATTTTTACTTGTAAGTGGTTAAGTATAGATTTGTTGAGAAAAGTTATTATGAGAAAATATTTAAACTTTCCTATAATTATCTATTTGCAAATCTGCTGTTTAATTTAATATTTTCAATTTTGTTTATTTAGTTCTCATAGAATTGTATCCACTGATTGGCTAAAGACTTTTCTATTGGTTTTGAGAAGATTCTTAGGAGAAATGAACATTTCTAGACATTTGACACTTTGGTGTGATTTTAAGATTTGTATTTGATAATTTCTAAATTTTATAATGTTGAAGATTCCCTGTTTGATCTTGATATTACTTATGATTTGAGTTTTATCTTTGTTACAAATAAGATTATTAATTAAGAAAAATTGATTAGCAATAATTAGAAGATTTTTCATTCTTAATTTGAAATTTGCAATAAGTACAAGGTCATCCATGTAAGCTAGTACATTGGGAGCAATATAGTTTTGAATAGGTTGCTATTTGGATAACTGTATAATTAGAGAATTATAAAATATTACCTATTGTTACACTTGATCTTTGCCCAAGATCATCACTACCCCTTGTCCGATTTTTACTAGCATTTACCCTTGAAATGTTACCCATTCTAGAATAATTCTTGTATTACTATCTTTGTTATTGTTTAGCACTGT